>JAUYWI010105084.1:0-11271 GCA_034780595.1 Parotoplana pacifica
GCAGGACCGAACGAGGTGGAAGCTAATAGTGCATGCTATCCTTGGCAACGAGGACGCCACATAGACAGACAGACAGATATCTCTTTTATTTATAAAGAAAGTCAGAAAAATAACTTACAAAAAGTTATTCAGTTTCACTTTCTTTGTCATCGTCATCATTTCTCTGTCAATTTTCTCAGGCCTACCTTGCCCAAAGTTGAACAAATTCGCTGTTCTTAGAATCCACCTTTTTGTCTTCATTAACCAATTGTGCAATGTGTTGTTCGTTTTCTGCCATTACTCCTAGAGTCCTATTTCTTGCGAAGTCATTTTTAGCCTGACCTAGGCCACCAGTCCTTTCTTTTACTGTGGCGTCATTTTTAGCCACTTTATCCAGACCTAGAGCACCAGTGCCTTGTTTCTTTTTTTCATCTCACCTTCTTCTTCTTCGATTAGTGGCACTTCGAGGAAATTTATCCCCATATCGGAACATTGAGTGATGTCACTACAATTTCTAAGAGCCCTTTTTGCTGTAATCCGCTAATTATGTGTAGCACATATTAATTGCTGGAGAGAACCTACCTCTTCAGGGTCCTTGGGCTAAGACCGGCTCCCTTGGGGACACCTTGACTATTTATCAGGCGGGTCGGAGGTGGGTTGTCTTGTCCCTGAGCACCAAGTAACTTAAAATCTTTTTGTTGTGGTATCATCTTTATCCATTCCTAAGCCATCTCGTTGTCTCCTATCAGCATTTATGTCTTCTGCTTATTCCTTTTCTGTCATCCATGATCAGCGCAACAGCATCAACAACCTTCCAGTCAGTATTTATGTCTTCGTCATCTTCCATATCAGCAAGACTATATCTTGATAGTGATTGTCTGATACCTACCTTGGGTAAAAGCGGAGAAAGTGTTGATGTCTTCTTTTCAACGACCAAAGAGGATTTCGGATCTACATTTTGTAACAGCTTTCTTCCTTGTGTAGTCTATTCTTATACTGTTGAAACCGAGGGTCTTTTGACACCGTAGATTCCTGAGCATACCCCAACATTTATTTTCTGAATCTAAGTAATTTCTAACCGCCGATCACTAGTGTACCTCGCGTGTACCATAATTTGGTTTAAAAGCTTCAAATTTGCTAGTAACAGATGGCTTATTAGGATCTTCATACACTGGTTGTCCGTGTTCACTAAAATAACGTTTATTGGACGAAAAGATGCCATTAAGGGTCGCTATTATGCTATTTTGAGGCTTTATTATATTTGGTTGTGCCCAGTAACTGTCATCTTTTGAATCGGAATAAAGAGAGGAAGGAATGGAACCCAGGTTTATTAGTTTATCTAGAATAGACTTGGAAAGCCATTTAGAAATTGTCTTGGAATATTTATAAAATAACATCAAAAGAAGCTGTACAAGGAAACCATGTTCGAGAAAACTGATACTAAATTTTAAAAGCAATAATCTAGAGGTTAAAGAAGTCCTTATTTCGATATCTTGAATGGAATTAACGTGTAGCACATTTCTTATTAGATTTGCAATTTAATAACTATATATAGTGTTTGATTTTCGGTTTTTGGATTAACTAAATGTAGAATAAAATCTTTACTGCTGCAACATACAACATTAAAAAATAATAACAAAGAGTACTTTCAAACAGCAAGTTTATCTGACTATCTTGTCATGCTTCAGCTTAGGTGTAGAATAAATAAATAGTTTTGAAAAGTAGTTGTTTAATGTTGAAGTAATAATATTACACTTCTTTTGGTTAATACTGTCGAAGGCTTGCAAGATTTTAATTTATTAAAGATTTCATTCTACATATTATATATGACCTAGTTGTATTTATGAGAAGTATATAACCTTCACCAAAAGTAGGAAATACCTTCTGTTACAAAGGAAATGTGTATTAAGAAAACATAGTTTGCAATAATATTTATATAATTATATGTACATAATAATATTTTAACGTCAGTAAATTTGATGAAGAGCAATCGTGTAATCACATCACACTCGGATACCTCTTAATACTCCCTAAAACTAATCAAATGTGTGTAGGAAAAAGAAATATTAAAAAAAGTATAAAATCTGGCATTATAAGTATTAGCTTTTCTTCCCCTACTACACTTTCTAATACCGGATGATAATAACATGTACAGTGAAATCTTTGCTACAGCAAACATACAAAATTAAGAAATAATAAATTAAAAACCTGGAAAGCCTGAGACCTTACTTACATATATAATCTAACCAAAAGAAGTGTAATATTATGGCTTCAAGATAAAACAACAACTTTTCAAGATTAAATGAAAACAACGTAATCATGTACATCTTATTCTACACCCAAGCTGAAGTATGATAAGATGGCCAGCCAAGCTTGGCGATTGAAAGTACCTACTATCTAGTTTATACAAAAACCATAAAACAATCCAGTGAGAAATCAAAAAATAAAAAATTAGTAAAAATTATCAAGAAACCCGGAGCTGCTGGTAAAAATATAAATTTTGGCGTAAAATTAATAAGGAATATTCAAAAACCAGAAAAGTTAAAATATCAGCATAGACAATAAATAACACAATCATGGAGATTAAAAATATGGTCTAAAATTTACACATAATTAGGTACATTCTTCCTTCGAGTTCATGGTCGGGAGAATCTTGGAGATAAGTAGTGCTTGCTTGATATGTAAGCCAAGGTGTCACAATAGCTGGCTAAAATTCTGATGTCGAATTGAGATGCACAGAAAAGGCAATGTTGAGTTATAGGCGAAGTGGTCGAGTGGAGATGTTCTTTGATGCAAAAATGTAAGGATCGAATTGTGCTACCGATGTGTACAGCTGAAGATTATTGCATTTCATCTCGTAGACAGAGATAATTATTTAAGTAACAACCTTGCAGATTACAAGGAGAGATTGACGAAGAGTCTGTGATCTATGGTACAATCTGTAAGAGAATTATTTTCTGCGAAATGCTGATCTGATGTTCCTATTCATTTCAACACTAAAAAATAATCCTAGTATGGTCCATAGAAACGTTTTCTCTTAACCTTTTTATTTCAACTTTAGTTGTATTTAAAGAATCCTTCTTACTTTTATGTGAACAGGGCGTTTTATGGTTTCGTGTTTTTTTACTACTAAATTTTGCTGCTTCTGGCCAATTACATTTTATTAAATATTAAGTTATTTAAAAATACAAAACAATAATGAGAAATATGGTGCAGGACTTAGGGATCTCAGCGGTGAGTTTAAACCAGTAATATGTGTACACAACCGTCACTAAATAATATACAATACGTCGATGTATAATAAGTTATGAGCCTACCTGAGCAGCTATAATATATATGCACTTATAATTTTGTGTCAGAATAACAGTCTGCCTGATAGGTGTTGTTATGGTGGCCTTATTCTCTTTAATCATACATTCTATCAGTACAAATACTTTAATAAGTAGTATATAAGGTAGGTACTTATCTACGGCAGCTGTACAATCTTGGTACAAGTCTAACATCATTTATTACCAATGGAAACAAGATTCCTCACGTAATTGATGGAAAGGATGGCACAGAGTTTCACAACAGTATTCACGTTTTCTTATATCGAGCTTTTTTAATTTTAGTAGGAAACAGAAAAAAGGAACTAATAAGGATATATATTATTGACATGATTGTGTATTCCAGAAAAAGTTCTTATGATACATGCTCTATTTTTGAAGATTTAGCACTTTAGTTGGCTCAGAAAAACTACGAAGTTCAATACATAAAAATCTTTTCACCAGAAAACGAGACTGTTAAGATATTCAGGACTCTTCAGTTCCAACTTCAAAGCTAACTATAATTGATCCATCAAGAAAAGAATGGGATCCTTCTGAATGTTTTCAGTCAAGCAAATTTTTCATTCTTTGGATGGAAAAAATAAAGTAACAATCATTAAATTTATCCAAATATTTTAATAAATTATTTATCTGGTAACATTCATAATTGATGTACTTTTTATACGATGATACAATTTGTTCTAGAATTATTGAGTGTAGTTCATATAAATAAACGTTTACATAATTAGAATTATATTTAATTAAAATTAATATTACTAAATTATTTAAAATGTATGTATTTGTATTTAATTTATTTAAGTATTAATTATTGAATTAATATTAGAATGTACATTTACAAACCTATACCAAAAACTATCAAAAATTGCTATAAAAATTATATTTAAATTATCATATTTTAGTTTCTCAACTTATTCAGTATCACAAAATAGTTCGTTTTGTTTTGATGCCCTATTTTATTATTTTTATAGTTTATTTTTCAGTTTTTATTTTAACTATGTCAATTGGTGGGGATTTTTATAAAGCCATCGCTAATGACGATGAAGACTATAATAATACTCATGATTTGGATGATATTTACACTAAGCCAAGAGTTGTTATTATCAATAAGTCACGTACAGGATTTGGATTTAATGTAAGAGGTCAGGTCGGTGAAGGAGGCCAATTGAGAAGTATAAATGGTGATCTTTATGCACCACTTCAGCATGTTAGTGATGTTTTACCAAGTGGTGCTGGTGAATCTGCTGGACTTGTTAAAGGCGACAGAATACTAGAGGTGTAAGTAATAACATACTCTTATTAGAATATTTCATCAAAAGAAATGTTAACACAACATAAATGAAAATAAATGTCAATATTTACATTACATATTACAACACACTAAAATGCATAGCATTATTTAAAAACTGATTTAATTAATGATTATACTTTTTAAATAATTTATACCATTTTTTAAATTAATCAATATTTTATTATCTTAATTTGGCACAGGCTATTATTACATGGCAAATTGCCTTTTAATAATTATAAATTTTCTATTTTTTACTTATTATTAATTTGTCATGTAATAATATTACATGACAAATTAATAATAAATAACAAATTTTCTAGTACATAGAAAATAGTATTAGTACTCATGACAAAAACTGACCCTAAGGTAAGTCTAACTAAACTAAGGATAGCACCATAGATTTAAAGGAAGAATATACCATATAATTACAATAAAATTTGTACCAATTTAATATTAATTACTATGTAATAGAGAATTCATAATTATTACAAGGGAACTTGCTGTGTAGTAGCTAGGTAGTGTCTCTTAATTTTTTTATTAATTAATTTGAAAAAAAAATGGTATTTAATTGAATCAAATACTATTCTTATATCAGTAGAAAAATCACTACAAGAAACTAAGAAAGTAGTAAACAAGAACAACTCAGCAGCTAGACAATAAAATGAAACTGTTCAATAGCCTCTGAAAAGACAAAAGTTTATCTCAGCACAGATCGGATCCTAAAGATGTCCAAATTACAAACAATCTCCAAATATTGACCACTCCAAATCCTAGATTTCTAGATATCAACTTCAACAGACTAACCTACTTCACAGTTCATTCTAACAAAATAATCTACTCTAACAACTACAAGCTCTATATGGTACAACTTATGACTATTACAAAGGTACTCTTAAAACCCTGTATCTTACAGATCATCTTAATATTATGCAAGAGGTATTTGGCTACCCTCAATTGGACAAACAACTATAGAGAAACTTGAAAGAGTTCAAGAAGCAGCAGCCAGTATTATTACAGGCTATACAAAATCAACACCTTATGATTCACTAATTCTTATAGCTAATATTATCCCTTTTAAAATAAGAATAGACCTACTTATTACATTTTACAGGTAAAAGCCACTTAAAATGCCATCAGACTATCCTAATCATAAATTTTGCTACATGACTCAAAACTCAGACTCAAATCAATCCATAGCCAATGAAAAAGAGGGAAACATATCTACCTTAGCAAATACTAGATCACCTTCACTGATAATGCAGCCACAAAACCTGAAATCCACTATACTTTTTAGTTTAAAATAAAATAAAAATCTTGGATCTTAAAACCATTTCATTTTATTCTACCAATATTATTAATTTATTTATTAATGGTAGAATATTACAAAACTAATTTTTAAATACTTAAAAAACTTAAATATCATTTTTTACCTTTCATATTACAGTACACTAAAATGTATAGCATTATTTAAAAAGTGACTTATTTGTTTATTAATATTATTTTTTAAGTAATTTATACCATTTTTTTAGTAAATCAATATTTTATCATCTTAATTTTAACTCCAAGTTATGGCATTTTATTCCTGACTATATTTTTTTATTTAAAATCAAAAACTAATATTTTTAGTTTATTTATTTTAGTAAATTAAAACTGTTTCATTATAAGTATTATTCTAATATTATTTTATTTATTGATTAATGATAGAATATTATAAAACTGATTTTTATATACATACTAATCTCCATTTTATTTTATTGTATCATTATTATATTTTGTTTATTAATAGATAATGTAAAATGGACATTAATAAATGAAAATATAGTCTATGAAAATGAGAACATAGAATAACAGTGACATTGTTTAATTCTACAAATAATATTATTTTATTAATTAATTAGTAGAAGAATTCAAGATATGTGTATATTAAAACTAAAAAACATTAGCAAATGTATATACATAGCTATCAGCAAAATTTTAAGGAAAATGTTAGAATTATCTCAAATGAATCCATCTGGAGACAGATACATTATTATTTTATTGATGTCAATAGCAACATTCATATAACAAATGTATACTGCTCCCCATCTTTAATTATAATAATATGTTAATAGACCTTAGCTTAAAACAAATGCATTGCTAACCAGTTTGTTAGGAATAGAATGCTCTATGTATCATAAAACATAATGGAGAACCAGTCAGACATCCCTTATTGCTAGCAGAGAATAAATCAATACTTGATGTATCTACTCAGATGAAAATACATTCATTATGCTTAAAGATTCAATTGTTCCATGCCACAGCTTTTACAGTGGCTATGTATGGATGTGAGTCCTGGGTGATGACAAAGAATGATGAAAGAAAAATAGATGCTTTTGAAATGTGGACTTACCAGAAGATTTTAAGGGTATCTTAGGTGGAAAGGAGTATCAGCCACTGGTTCTTTCAGACCATTGATAATGAGATGACTTTATACCCAAATGACTTTAAGGAAACTGCATTTCTTTGGGCATGAGATGAGACAGACAAGGTGGTTTTGATAAAGAGATATTCATGTATCAGTCGAAGGAAAAGGGTGAAGAGGAAGGCCATTGATAGCAGGGAAGAAAGACATTAAATAATGGACAGACCGAAGACTTGCGGTGACATCTTACTCAGCCCTGTACAGATAGAAATGGTGCACAACCATGGTGGCCACACTTTTTTATACCACCTGACTTTTTTTGTGTAAGTGAGAGAGAGAGTTTCATATTTACACAGAACATTGAATGAATAAGCATATATATTTGTCTTTATCAACAAAAGAAACTGCCATTTAGTTATACAGAGCTTAGATATGGTTCTCTCTATGAGTATTGTATCATAAAGCAAAGTGACATATCAGCTATTCTTTTAATGTAATCTAATGAATGGGCACCTATTGGAAAGCATGCTCCCTTTCTTCAATTCTGGATCCACCACTTCAATTGTAAATTTTTCTATTAGAATCCAATGCTACCTTTATGCAACCAGCACCATTTCAAGATATCTAATACAATTATTTAATTTAAAAAAAGTCAATTCTGTTGATTAAAAATTCATTTTCAATTTTGTAAGAACATACATTAATCTAGTTTGACTTTAATATTGCTTCAAAATTTATGCTATTTGGTAATCTCAAGGTTATGAATGAAATTTATTTTCAATTGGTCTGACCAAATTAAATATACATATTTTAATATCTATAAATTATATTATTTTCAAATGAGTTTTTTTAAATTTGACAATCTACAAATCCTATAATTTCAAATGGTCAAACTAAATTAAAATATTTATATTAAACATAGTATTTTATAAATCATATTAATGTTAATCCAAATAAAACTTTTATTTACTTTGCAATTTGTAAATCATATTATTTTAAATGGTCAGACCACATGAAAATATTTTTAATTTTTTTAGACATTATAATATTTCTAAATGAAAATATTTTCTCATTTTACATTCTATAGCTCATACTATTTTTAATAGTCAGACAAGATTATAAACTTGATTTTTGATATGTGGCTTTGTATATTGCTATATCATAATTCATCATATGTTTTGTGATTGAGCTGGCAATAGACTTGGCAGAAGGTTGCTGGTGGGGAGTTACTTGGGGTATTATTCATTTATTCTAGATACAAACAATGTACCAATTTACTGATGCAACTGAATAAGTGGTCTATTGTTGGCAGTTATGGTAGTGGCTGCATTATTGCTCATTTTGGCATATGGGTATTAGATTCAATTGATGTGTCATCAACCTGCAACTGCAGTGCTAGTTATAATATATAAATTGATGCATTAATTTGCATTTAGAACCAGAGTAACTTATTACTGTCCCCAGCTCAATCACAAAACATATGATCAGCCATGATACAGCAGAATCCAACATCACATCAATTCCTGTACAAGCACTGTCAAACTGTCATAAAGCTCTATTCATCAAATCTCAATAACCTATCTTATGAATCCAAATAGACAATTTGATTATATTATTTTTTACATTTTTAACCTTCGCTCTATCATTCAAACTATGTTCTTTCATACTTATTATGTAGTTATATTTTACTTTTAAATTTTATTTGTCATTTGGTTACTGCTCAGTAAAAAATGACAAAACATCTATATTGTTATTATAATGATTCATTGCTTTCTATAATAAGTGGAATCTATTTTTGGTTTACTTTTTATAAATAGATTAATGTTTTGCTGGTGACAAATATTTTTATAATTATGTACTGTTTTATATTTTTAAGTTGGAAAAGTTTACCATTGATTTTGTAGACAGATTTTATTTTACTTTCCAGCAATGGCATCAATGTTGAAGGATCAACTCACAAACAAGTTGTTGATTTGATTAAATCTGGAGGCAATACTCTTATATTAACTGGTAATGGTAGTTTCATAGTTAGCTGACTTGTAGTTTGTGTAATTTATACATACACCCCAGGCCACTAAACACTCTCCTACCCTATCTACTGCATGTTAAGTGAGTAAGTATTTTATGAAAACTGTCACATTAAGACCACTTTTTGGAAGGAGTAGCCATTTGAAATCTGAAACCTAATAATGGTTTTGAAGAATATTCTAAAAGTGAAAATCTGTGATAAACCCACTTCATTTTCTCTGGTAGACTTTTAATTTTTAAAAAACCTTTTCCTCAAAAGCAAATGGATTAAAAAAATAAGAAAAAAGTCTTTGAAAAAGAAAATGAAGTAGGTCTATCACAGATCTTTCATATTTAGAATATTCTTCAACACCATTAAGTTTCAGATTTTAAATGGCTAATTCTTCCAAAAATTGCTCTAAATACCTATTCACACAAAAATCAAAGTGAAGCAAAATGATGTGATTTTTGTCATTAAAAAATAAAATATATAGAAATAAATATGATGATTCACACCAGATGCAAAATGACACAATGCACAGCAAACTTCTAATTTCAGGCCATTTTTCATGAAGATAGTTTTCCACAGAGTATTGTTGAATCATTTCTACCTTTCTGGCGATTTTTTGGTTTGACCTTCCACTATAATTTTGACCACAAAATATTTAATAAATATAAAATTATTATAAAGTAATAGGTCAGAGCTAAAAAAATGAATCTATCACTGTGTATTTATAATTTAAATTTTTGATTGACTGTTTGGCATTGCATTTGGTGTGAATTGGAAAATAGAATTTTGGTTTACTTTGCATCACATCGCTTTGCTTTGTGTTTGGTGTGAATAGGCCTTTAATGTGACAATCTTCATTAAACACTCACTTAACATGCAGTAAGATATACAGGAGCGTTTTTAATGGCCTGGCCTGAGGTGTATATAGAGGCGCTCTCATTGTTCAAAATTGTTCTTTATGAATTAAGTTTTTGAGTGATTAATGAAATAACATCAATTTTGCTTAAAATATCCAAATAGTGAAAGTGTGACCAATAATCTTAAGCTGTTTTCTCCATCTAACCGGCGTGAGTACACATTTTGTCAAACTGGCTATTTTGTTTCAGAGGTGTTTTGTGCGAAAGATTTTGTTATTTTAAATTAGAAAATTCTTTTGATCCCTACTACTGCTAACGCCAAATCATCTATTTTAAACCGTTGAATGTTTGTCACACTCAGCAAGCTCTTTATATTTTTTGTATTCAGTGATCTCGGTGCCTTCCTCATTCGTGGAGAACGTGGATGCAGTCAGTGACCGGTCTGAGAGTGGTTCCCCTATTGATTACTCAGAACATCGCACTCTCCCTATCAACATTCGAGATTATACTTACGTGACTGATGCCGCTGGAGACAGATTTGTGGTGAGTGTACTCTGCCTGTTTTTCAGATTTTGAGTACATTGTTTTTCATAAATATTGAATTAGTTGTGATATTATTGGGAGTTTAACTTTTCAGATGATATATGTAGTTGGTAATGTTACATCAGACGAAGGATGTTATGGTGACATGTTTTGAAACAGTTTCTAAACGCGTTTTGATATACAATTACTTTCAGTATAATGCCTTTCAAACGTATTTTATAAGGTCATTCTTTAAATAATCATTTTAAATGATATTTTGCAGCTTTAGTGACGAGTAGATATTGTAGTTATGCATTATTTTCTTCCTCTGACTAAGTTATTATATTATTTTATGCTTTTTTATTTCAATTTCAAAGTTCTAGTAATGCCATTTTTGAAAATATATTAAACTCAAATATTTGTCGTGACTACATGAGAAGTCATTTTGGCTCATTTATTTTGTTTTCTAAATAATGTCGGCATAATTTTGGTTAGTTTTTTCAAAGAAAATTAAACTGTACCTGCTGTACTATTTCAGCAACAAGAAACATGTTTTTAATACCACCAAGGCCACAGCAATGTCATCTACAATTTGTATGGACCAAATTGCCCCTCGTGTGTTTTGTCTAAGTATTAGATGCCTGTTACGTCTAATGTCCCATGCACACATTTTGACAATCATACAGACCACTTTATTTCTCTGATTGGATTGTTTTTATTCAAACGAAGTGGACAAAAGCTTTAAGGTCGGTGGTGTAGCAGCTAGTGGCCATAATAGTCCAATAGCCGGTGGATACGGGAGAATCATAATGTTTAGACTCGTAGAGAATCGGGACGCCTGGAAAAAGGCAGTTAAGATGGCAGCACGAGCAGCAAACGCC
>JAUYWI010105095.1:0-11271 GCA_034780595.1 Parotoplana pacifica
AATATATTCTATAAATAGCTGTCCCTCTTTTACATGAAAATTTTAAGTGTCCGTCATTTACACCATCCGCGTGTATACGTGTGTACATAAAAATTACACAGCGCTTTTTGTTACATGACCAATCTATTCCCTACTCCTAACCCTAATACAATATCTATGGACACTATTGTATACCTACTTTTGCACTGCCCTGCATTTAAAACAAACTATGGAATATAAATAATTAATTAACATTAAATGATATGCAGCAAAAAAATATTTTGATTATAATTTTGTGTCGCAAAACAGTAGGTATAGTTGACATCTGTGGTCACAAGTTACCTACCGCATTTTAAAGGTAGAAATACATTTCTATGGCTAAAGAAGTTATTTTGTATAGGCTGATCTGAAATTAAGTGCGTTTTTCGATAAAATATTCTGTGGAATTTTATTTCTCTGACAGTATAAACCATATAAAAACATATACATATAATTTTTTAAACATAATAATTGACAAAGTATGCCGAAAAAAATTGTATAAACATAATGATTCAGCGCAAATAGTTTCCCTTTATTTGAAGGATATTATGAAGGTCTGTGACCATGTTTGAAAATGCCCATTGCATTTTCTCTGCTGTAAAGGTAGGTAACTCCTGAACCAGAAACTCATTTAAATCATCTCGTCCATGGAAACCAGTCCTTTTTCTATTCGATTCCAACACTGGAAAAATTATCTCCTGCTTCTCTAAATGAAGATTTTGTTATTAGATTAGTCCTTCAAATGAAATTTTATAAATCATTGTTGTGTAAATAAATTCTTGTTGATTGCATGAAAACTGACCCACATGCCTACTCAGGTAAAAACTAGTCGGGTGATTGTTTTGAACATATTTAGCACTGATACATATTATACATGTGTGTGGCTTCATATCGCTTTATTGCATCCGTGTCGGCCTCTCATGTCCCCTGTGTGAGGCTGGGTCCCTAGTCAGTCATGGACAACATTTTTCTTTTCAGTGTTGTGACTCATCGATTCAAACTGATTTTGGTACCAAGATAGAAAATTTGATGTCAGCTCTATTTAGATATGAAAGATTTACTCGATAGAGGAGATAGTTGTTTAAAAGCTTGAAAAATAATGTGTAAAAAGACGAATTTTGGTTACTAGATTTTTTTTATTTCAATTGCTTCGAAGTCTGTTCTTCTGCACAAATTTTATGATTCTTGTTTTATTAGATTTGCCAATGTCAAATTTGATGAGGTAGGTAGCCACAGCTGGACGAATCCCTTACAATCAAAAAGTGACTTTTTTTGGAGGGGAAAGTATGTTTACTGTTGGCCTTACATATATGTCAAATTCGAGGAGACCTAACATAGTTTCGTAAGTTAATTGAAAGAAGCTAAATAATATATAAATCATTGAATATCAAATTTTTTAATACTTTTCAGTTTTACATAGTTCATTCAAAATTGATATTTTTAGCTCTTTAAGCCGATCTTAACTAAAAGTTTCTCTTAGAAGTTCAAATCAATATTCCAAATTTCAAAGCAATTGGTTCAGTAGTTTCAGAGATTTAGAATATCGTGCCAAACAAAAGTAAAAGGTTGACACAATCGCTTGTTATTGTATGCCCCTGACTCTTTGTTAATAGGCTTGCAGTCCAGCTGATAGTAAGATCAGGTTTAGTCGTGTTACTGCATAGTTTTTTGGTCAGCTTTGAAATCTGGGATATCACATCCTACTGCTGGATCTACTGGTAAGTGGAGAGTTGTCCTATAGACACATGGACCTAATTAGGTTGACATGCTGCCCCCTTTGAGACATGGGGCTGCAATCTATAACTTACGAAAAACACATGAATTCACAGCTGGTAAGAGCTCTTCACACTGTGACTTGTGTAGATAGATTTAATAAACTGAATAATGATATGAAGAGGTAACTAGTATTTACAGGGCCGCACAGAAAAGACGTGGGTACCCAATTGAAAAAGTATAATGTATGCATATTTAGTTTCTATTAAACTTCTTGAGTAGGTCTTAGGCAACATTTGTTAGAGCTTTAAAATTTCAAGAATTAAATACAGTAATAAATTGAATTGTAGGTAGATGACAACAAATCAAAAATGAACTTTTCCAATAAAAGATGATAGTAAAAGAAAAGAGAATGGTTAGGTATTAAAAATTATTTAAATAGTTATTATACAATATACACTAAAATCTACCTACCTAAGACGTATAACTTAAAATGTCCAACATAGTTTCTAATATATTTAGCTTTGAATTTTGTATTGCATCAAATACAAGAGACTAGGTAGGTACCTATATGAATGTAGAATGTTTAGATATAATAAAGAAGAGACATTTAAGTTGTTATTATGGCAAACAAATATTTTGCTCATTTTTTATTACACTGAGCTGACAAGTTTTGAATAAATTTTTAAAAGATATATTGTTTAAATAAATGTATGAACAAATTATCAGTTATTTTCACAAAGTATAATCGTATTCTTTTTGTACTGTAATCTTATTTTGCTATCTAATGTTTATAGAATATTTAAAACGCTTACCATATTTTTTCTGAAATCAAGTTGCTCATCTTCTACTGAATAGTCGAAATTTACGATTTACATATGAGATTTCTGTGTTTAATCCAGGATTCTATGATGTCCAGACACAGTTCTTGAACCTGGAAAATAACTCAAGAAATGCGTATGGACAATCATTATATCATCAGGACTGAAAATTAACTCATAATATCATTTAAAATATGATGCCACTGAATGAGCCGTGCTTCTTTAAACTAAAAGTATTTGCAATGATTTCATCTATATATACTCTGAAATAGTTAATGTAGTCAGCATCAACAAATTGGCGGTACGTGGCAGGTTCATGAAGCGTTTGCTAAATGAAAATCTATGGCACTGCACTGCTGCTGAGAATTGCAGTCAACATTTTATTGTAATTGTAGTTATTATCTTTAATGCAAAAGCAACATCATTGTTCTGTTGAGAGGTAGGTAGTAGACTATCTGGTGATCTTTGGACTGTGACCAACTACAAGACACTATATTATATATCATACAAAAGTATGTAGCAAGACAATCTTTAAAAGAAATAATACATTGAACAATTTAAATCAATGGTGTGGCCTCAGTAGAATACTGAAATAGTTGTCGCATTTCATTTTTCACTAACCGAAGTGGCAGTGCCTTTTTGAAACCATGATGCGTGGAGTATATTTGACAATTAAAGTTTCTTCTTACTTTATAAGTTACACTGACGATATTATTTAATTTCTGCTGGTTTTCTTAGAGTTGATGCCTAGTGATAAGACTACTGGTATAAATAAGCCTACTACTGTTTTGTGTTTTGATACGTCGTCCTTAATTCTTCTGGTGCTATTGCTGTATTGTTTAGTGGCATTCTCTGAGCATAGAAGCAAGTGCACATCATATATAGTTTGTAATGGTTCAATAAATATGCAAATTGTTGGTGTCTTCAAATGAATTAGAAACATAAACATGTATTATACTACATTTTATGCCACATTGTAGGTCATGCTTAGTTTTATTTCTTGACAGTTTTGATTGAATACAAAAACAAATGCTGGTAGGTACTGATGATTATCGGACATCAAAGAGCATTCTTTATACATGAGTAGATGTTTCACTTTTCTTTTACTTTTAGAGTTTATAAATACAATTAAGAAAAACTATCAAGTGTTTTTATTATTAATATATTATAATATATTTTGTTGTCAAATGTTTGCCAAAGAAAAAAAAACAGTTCAATTATCTAAATTTTTAAATGCGCTAAAAGAAATAACAAATCATCAGTTGGGGTAGGTGTAAATTAGTGATGATCTAAATTGTTTAATATTTTGGCAGACAACAATCTTCTGTATAAAAAAGTTGATTCCTAATATTTTTAGATTTCATGTCATTATATCTAAAAAGATAGGTACCTATCGGTACTTTTGAAAAAAATGTATTTAACTGCATATGATCTTTTCTTAGCTTCTAAAAACAACTAGCCAAAGTTAAATTTATGATTTTTTTACTTGACAACCCGCAGTTTGCAGTAATCGAGATAAACGATGAGTGAATATCATTCAATAATTCGGAACGTATTTTTTACGGTTTAATATTCAATTCCTTTAAAATTGAAGATAAAACCACAAAAAATTCTATTTATTGAATGCGATTCGTGCTGCAGCTACTCACAATACTAAGGCGAATTCAGAAAACAAAAATCAGAAAAAATGGTGCTTTTATGACCTGATTAATGTCTAAAATAAAGCCCTCATTAACAATACCTATAATTTAGACATGGATGCTAAAGGGACACCAAACACTGCAAAAATTTGATGAATGGATCTGTTTTATTTTTCGCTATTGTAGGTATTTAAAAATAACTTTATATTTTTTTATTTCTGACTGGACTGTTTTGTGATTTTCGGATGAACTATATAGTATTTTTAATCACCAAGCTTGACTAACCATCTTATCATGTTTTAGCTTGGGTGTAGAACAAGCACACATGATTACAGTTTCATTTGATCTTGAAAAGTTGTTATTTTATGTTGAAGCTTCTTTTGGTTAGATTATGTTAATTCTATGATGTTAGTACTGTCAAAGGCTTGTAAGATTTTTTTTTAAATTTTGTATTTAAGGATTTCATTCTACATAGAATTTAAAATTATGGACGTAAAAAAACACTGATTTATTAAATACACTAATTACTGTTTTTAGATTTCTTTATAGTTATTATCTAAGCTATTATTATAATGCATTGAATACCTCAGCAGAAAGTAAATTAGGTAATTTTGATTTTAAATATTTGTTTATGCATACCTACATATTATGTATTGTGTGTTTGCCAAGGTATTTTATATTTATTCAGAAATTATTTATGATATGGAATCATTGAGAAAGGTGATAATTTGATGATAGAATTTCTGCGAAGTAGAAATTCATCCAATAATATACTACCAAAGTATGATTGAGGGACCTGGATAATTATTTTCCATGTCTGAACAAGACAAGAATACTTATAGCAAGAGGTGAACGAAGAATATAAGATGTAGGTACAATTAGATTAGATTATAAATGGATAAAACAAATTTAGGTACCATTTCTATCGTGTGCTTACAAATCAGAGTGAAGGTGAGAAAATCTGATGCCTATATGGTACCCTATTAGTGTTGCAGTATGGTCAATCTAAAAAAAATCATTTTTATAGAACAAAATAAATTACACAAACAAAATCCATGAAAATTTCAAATGTAATCACCACATTGCTACACAATGTGATAGCCGATTATGCTAATTATAGTAATTCATTATTAACGCCACAACTAGTTCTATATAAAAACAATTGTTTCGAACGCTCCCAATAAAAATAAGGCCTACCAGTTTGAAACTGAAATCCAGTAGGCCACAAACGAGTAAATGTTCAAATATTCTAATTTGTTTTTTCAGAGGGCCATCAGGTAACCGTATGTCGTTTTTTAGATTAAAAAAATCTGCAAGAGAATTTAGTACATCGAAATCATAGTTCATTCCAATTGGTTAAAGCGTTTTCGATTTTCATCAATGGGATATTACTCTCCCCTGTGACCACAAAGAGTAAACACCACATAAAAACCAATCTAGAAACTCAGTTTGGGTCATTAAAATAAATAATTTATTTAAAAAATCCATTTTAGAAGACTAGCCTGGCATTTAGCCAAAATATCGATTTTTTTGTAGCTCAAAACTGATATTATTTTTTTTAAATATGAATTAGGTAGGTATTTGACCTACACACCAAATCAGAGACGTCAAAAACATTATCCATTAATCGATAAATTTTTACAAGTTATGCTGTGTACGAATTGATACATGAGAAATTCGATTTTTTTATGCAAGTAACATAAGTACCCTTCCTTGTAACCATTGAGAAATTCTTCATAGGCTGCTTACTGAAAAATGCATTTTTCTTATAAAATATTCTAGAAGAAAAACAGTCTGTAAAGGAAAAGTTTTTGGCTTATGCCATTGAAAGTTTCAGATAACAATCTTGATATCTATATGAACGCTGTGCAATAATTATATAAATATCTCTTACTAACTGTTTTTCTTTTAGTATGTTTTCTGTGTAAAAACGCATTATTTATTCAGGACACTATAATTGTCAAAAATGGATTTTCCAACATCCAATAGACTTTTATAGGTAAATAGCTTTGCTCTAATTATTTTGATAAATAAAAAAATATTTTAGAATAGCTACTTTAATAGATAATGAATATAAAACACAATAGTTATACAGTTATAAATAATTGGCAAATTACTAAACTAACCAGCTTATTAAGGCTATAGAAACTATATGAATACATACTATACAAAATTTATAATAGAATATACTTATAGGTAGGTAACTACACAAATATTAAATTCTAACAAATAATCTCTGCATAAATACATTTATTTTTAATGACAAAATACCTAATATTACAGTGCATCACTAGGTATTTAGATGTGTGTAAACTATGAATAACATATTTCTATATGTCGTATCAGATTCTGTATAGGTAGCATTTAGTAATAGGTATAAATTTCGATAAGTATTGAGAATCAAACATTAATTGGATACTTAGAATCCATGATATCATGTGTATAAACAAACTACGACATCAATGCTTACAATCTAATGCAAGAACATTGTTTCACAGAAACGAAAACTTGTGAAAATTTGCTCATTCATTCTCTTTTAGACATCCATGGATTACTTACTACAAACTTTTAATTACGGAGTAAATTCCTTTACGTTTAGACAAAACTTTTGTTTATAAAGAAATTCTTCAATACAAGGTATGACTCTTTTCATCAGAGAGTAGGTAATTCTTCAATAACGTTATTTCTAAATTAACAGGTAGGTACAGAGGGTAAAACTTTTAAACATAGAATTATTCCTCAATGCTTTGTAAAGAACTTTTAATTTTATTAGAGTAAGTTCATATCGGTGTCAGTCAATTTGTTCTATTCGGTAGGTCTATACATCTTGTCAGTTGGTGTATTGGACCATTTGTATAGAAAATGGGCACATTGATGGTCGTGGAAATACTAATGTATAGAGGTATCATCTAATCATTCAAAAATACGTTCAATTTTTCACTGAATGAGTTTCTTTAGGTACAGGATAGTGACAGGTATCTACCTATACTAATTTAAATACAAGTACCTACCTAAATAATGTTAAATCATAATTTTAAAATGTAGCAAATAAATAAGAAAAATGTAAACTAAAATGGAACACTTTAAGATGAGTAGTAATAGGTACTTAGGTAGCACTCTAAATAAGTTGTTTATATAAATAGTATAACTAATATAGACTTTAACATTTAATTTTCAAAAGACACTCAGCTAAACAAACACAAAACAAATTATAAAAAGATAGAATATTTAGTACAGGCTATCACAGGGCAGCTTTGTATGTGAACATAATATGCAGTAAGTTATTATATATATATATAACAAATTTCTTTCCAAACTTGTTTTTTGGAATTAAATCAAGTAATACTTAAATGATGGTGAAATAGGTAGGCATGGAATGCTAACTATAAGTATGTTGAAATTTTAAGTGACCAAATCAATATTTATAAATACAATTAAAATGAATTTACCCAGATTATGGTAACACTAATAAGTAAAATATGGATAAAACAAAAACATTTGTAGCTACATAATTCAAGTAAGCGAGTAGGTCATTATGAAACAAATTGTATTAAAAATATATACAAATAATGTAAAGGTAATTTAGCAGTTCGTAATAAAGCATTTATTTTACTCTACATAATAGATTCTAAACGCTCTAGGTTTCTTATAGTATTTTATAAATTCTGTACATTTGTTCTGTTTAGCTTCATTGGTAAATACTAAATATTAAATTACACTAAAAAAGAATACAATTTGTTCTTTTAATGGCTGGCAACCATTTAATATCAAATAATGTAGACAGCTTTGAAAATATGAATATTATATAAAATAAAAATATGTACAAAAAACTATTATGCTAATAAAATAACCACACGTGTGATTATGAAAACAGCCAATAAAATTATTTGTTTGTAGGTAGGTATTATTATGCATTGTTATGAGTGTTATTCACCTATTCTATGAAATGATAGCATGTAGGTACCTAACTATTAGTCTGATAAAATTGTAGATCTTTGTACTTATTTTATTAATATGTTTGTACATTCTACTTACAAAAACCATAGGTACTTTTTTAAAATTTAAACGAGTCCAATTTAATAACATGTTACGTAATATTTTAATATTTTGCCTTTAATTATGGAAATACATTAAATAAACTTGAGAAAACAATGATTTTCTGAATTAATCTAATAAATAATTTATTGTTTAGTACAATCTCAGAAAAAAATCTTTTGCTTTATAATCGTCTCTGTTTCTATATTCTAAATACTGTCAAAGAGTATCTTTTATTTAAAATAAACTATTATTTTTTTAATTTTAAATTTAACTAATAGTTGTTTATATTAACTAGATGTCGTTAGGTATGGTTCAGTGCTGATTAATTTCATGTAAAAGTTGTGTTGCAGAGAGAAATTTGATGACGGTTGAAACTAGGTGTACATTTCTAACTAATATATCTAGCACCTTAAGGCATTTACAACTAGAAATGAGTAGTAATGCACATAACCAAAGAATTAACTGGTATACCATGGTGAACATTATACCATAAATATTTTTATTCTATTACTGAGAGTTAACTACTGTTTTTCTATACTTACATATGTAAGATGGATGTTATGTACAATTTTGTAAGCACTATGATTTATTTACCACCATTTAAAATAAGGGTATCAATTGTTGAATTGTTTAAAACATGTATGTACAGAGAACTATGACGTTGTACAGCAAAATGGTTTACCAACAAGACTGTGGGTGGGTATCAGTAAATATGCTTATAATAATATTACATTAAAGTATGAACTGTAAGTTTAAATTACAATTTTAAATGACATTAACAACGTTAATTTCTTTAAAAAAATAATTTTAACTTAGAATTTCGAATTATAATTGATGTCAAACAGTTGTGTATCACCATGCGCCAGGTAACTAAATACAATTTTGAAGGGAAATCAATGCACAAGAATCATACTTTAAAATCTTTTATTTAGGTACCTAGTTGAAACGTTTGTTGCTATACATAAAAACGTTCTAAGTACTCGTACCTACTTATATTTTGCCGTTTTTAAGAAATATTTAGTTTGTTAATTTTCTAGCAAAAAAATTGAACATTTTAATTTTTTAAATTAAGTATTTTCATAGATTGAAGTTTCTAGTATATTTCAATGAACATTATTGATCAGGAAAATATATAATAACAAACCGATATTTTAGTAGTACGAGTATGATATTGAAGTGTCCCATCAATTTAAGACCTATACAATGAAATTTTAATTAATTAATTCAGTTTGACACAAAACAACAAAAATTAGAATCAAAATAACGGCGTACCTAACTGCCTAATTTCTAGAATTTGTTATTGAAAAAATTGGAGAAAACTAGATTTTTTAAATAAAATAGAGACAAACTTTAAAAAATTGGAATCTAAATTTAAAAAGTTAGATACGGATTTTTTTTAACTTATTCGTGTTGTTTATAGCATATGTAGTAGAAGGTATAACCTTGACAGTGAATTTAATTTTTCCGTATTTTGTCGAGTTAATTTTCGCACGTACTTTTATATTTACATTTTTATAATCTATTCATCTGCCATTTGAATCTCATCAATACTTTTTGCCATACCACTTCCTCCTGTCGCAGTCATACCCAAATCGCCTAATTGTTGCATCAAAAAATCAGCACTGGAAATTGGGGCAGCTGATGGTGGTGCTGACGATGAAAGCAACGTGTCACCCCCACCCAAACCCAACAAATCACCCGTATCTATCAAAAGTCCACCACCACCACCATATGTCTTATTCTCATCGTTGGCTGCTGTGATTGTCACTGATGGTGTGCCCTTGTCGTCCTCGCTATCACTTTCTTCAGAATCGTCACCGCCTGCTACCACTTGATCGTTGTCATCTGAACTATCGTCATCCTCATCACCGTCATCATCAGGTACATCATCCAGAATAGATTTAAGTATAGGCTCTTTGGGTTTACCAAATTCATAATCAATCTCCACCTATTTAGAAGTAAAAAATAACATTTTAAAAATATTTAATATTATTTAACCGATTTCATATTGGACCTATTTATTCTTCTTTTTAGCTCCCCCATATAATGTAAACAGTAACTAAAAAGTTCTCCACCAGGATCGAAAAAGAATCGTTAATTCTCTCCTTCAACCAGACTAGGAGAAAAGTTGGACAATTGAAAATATAATTGATTGTATAGTTGTTCTTAGTGTATGAGGTAACAACAGCAAAGGGACTAAATTTGGAAGGCTGCATCGTTCAGTTGGATTAAGGTCCGCTTCATCAGGTAGTTTTAAAGAGGGGCATTCGTAAATGAGGTGATATCTGGAAAGTTTATGTGCTCTGCACGGACAAGAAGGATCTGTAGCGAGGCCCATTTGAACCCTGTTCTTCGGGAAACGTCCATAGCCAGTCCTGGTTCGGTTCAATCGTGTCCAGCAATGCCGATGAAAGTGATGGCTAGGGGGTTTGTTTGATGGTGTAGGTATATGTATGTAGCATCAGTGGACAAGGTGGTGTTTCTTCCCATTCTATCTCCCACCCATATCTCCCTCGTCCATAATTTAATGTTGTTTTGAAGTGGACAGTTCTTGATAATCTGTTTTTTGTCCTGTGTTAAATGGTAGACGAGTTGAGACGAATGTTGGCTTTGCGATGTTTGGTAACTTTTTCGTTTAATAGATGGTTTGAATATTGTAGAGCTTTTTGTGACAGAGTTGCAATATGTTTGTCTCTAGGTTGAATGAGGAAGTGTGATGCCTGCCAGAATAGAGAGTTGGCTAATGGGCGTAGATTTTATACAACCTGTGACGATTCTCATTGCGTTGATGAGGGCCACAACAACTTTTTTTGGTATGGGCGCTATAATTCCAAGTGGGTGAGTATTATTCAGCTGGAGCGTAGACTAGTGCTGTGGTTGCCGTTCGGAACACATGGAAGCTGGCACCCCAAGTGGTACCAGCAAGGCGTCGGCTGAGATTATTTCTTGCATTAACTTTTGTGGATCATCATCAAAATCAATTTATTGTGGGAAATAAATTGGGAACCGATTTACAGAGATAGCAATTGAACAACAATAGA
>JAUYWI010105106.1:0-11270 GCA_034780595.1 Parotoplana pacifica
AATCCAAAAAAGATTAATAGCAGACAATTTACAGAAATTCGAAAGATAGAAGTCTAAAAGAATAAATTTTATCTCAAGGAAATGAGGAAAGTGACAAAAGAAAAAAAAAATTTAAAGGACGATTTCTCAGAGAAAAATAATATGCAAAATAGTATCAAGGAAATAGGAAATTGAAATTCATGTAAGGACTTTCTGACTCCTAAGATCCTAAATCTTAAATCTCTAAATTTCCAAGGAAAGATTCATAAGATTGAACCGTTATGAGAAAATAAAATAAATAAAATTTTCTTTATCGGTATAAAGAGGAGACAACAAAGAAATTATTCAGGAAATCTAGAAATTTTATAGCGAACTTTTAAAACTTAAAGTTAGTGCTGAATTAATGAGAATTTTTGACAAACAAATTAATGAAACAATCGATTAGCGGAACGTCATTGTCTTATTTATCAAATATCAAAACTGAATAACAAGCAGTCTAAGATCAGATATGCGGAAAATGAAAGAAATTGTTGAGGCCGGTAGAACTTTTAAAGAAATTAACGGTATAAGCTAGCCTAAAAGGAATTTTTTTTGTACATAAAAAATTATGATATTGTTCGAAAAAATACGGGAGTAGTATGAATAGGTAGTACGACTACCAAATTCCCATCGTAAATATTAAATTAATCTAAAACATCAACTCGATTAGATCATTGACTAACGATTATATTCCAAGTAAAATGTCCCAGCTATAGAAAGAAAAACAAACAGTAATAGGGAAAATTTACAGGAATTTGGAAGGTAACAGTTTAAAAGAAAATTTTATCTCAAGGAAAAGAGGAAAGTAGCTCTATTCTGTTTAGATTAATCCAGCAATAAAAAATTTAAAAATAAAGAATTAAAACTATTGGTACCTACCTCTATATAGAAATGTAATATCAATAAGGAAATTAAAATGGAAAATTTAAACTTAATCATACCTACACAGAAAATTAAGACATTAAATTAATGACCAAGAATTCAAATTTATTCAATATTAAAACATTTAGGACACCTACCTATTTGTAGAGTTGATTTTAATTAAGGAAATAAACGAAAATTTTAGAATTATCACACCTATAGAGACTTAGGAAACTCAATTAATTATGCCAGAAATCAAATTGATTCAATATTAAAATTTAAAGTACCTACCTACCACCGAAAAATTAATTTAGCCTTGTCAGATCTGCATAGAATCAAAAATTTTAAATTCATTATGTCAGAAATAAATTTACCTAATATCATTTAGACTTAAAATAATACTTTTTAAGTTATTGATTCAATGAGGATTGAATATAGGAAAATTGACAAAAAACTTTCAACTCAGCCAAAAAGACTATTATCTCCGTCATCAGATATTGCAATTTATAACAGTAAATCAATTGTATAGACATTCAATGTTTATTGATAAGTAGGTACTTCTAAATTTTGAAAATCATTCGCAAAATTACTGTAGTAATATCAGTAAGTAGTAAATAATAGTCACAATTAATTAAGGAGTGCTGTATAAAATCCTTATCGTAGATATTAAATTAATCGCAACAATAATTTGATTAAATCGGTTATTGACCATTATAGTAATTAAAATTCCCCAGCAATAATAAGTAGGAGATAACAGAAGTTCGAAATATTTTGAAGAATAACTCTTAGCAACGACTAAAGGAGGTCATTCCGACTATTCTTAATTTAATTTAATAAATAATTTATAAATTATATATATAGAAAAGCAAAATAAGTGGCACTATACATTATTTAAAATTAAATTTTACTTCAGACGATAAATAAAAGATAGGAGTGCCTAGATAGAATTAAGCAATTGAATTAATTATGCATGAACCCAATTCACTCCATATTGCAAATTAATGGTACCCACAGACTACTTAAGAATTTAACTCTAACCAAGAAATGACTAATGAAGAGTAGGGTTGCAATATCTACATAAAAACCTAAACTTCGAATGAACGACATCAATGTCAACAACCTTAGGCCATGCCGTCATTAGATTTAAATGATATTTGCTAAAACACATTACGGATTTAAATAAAACAGGAATAGGAAGGAAATTGGCGAGCCTAGAACGTAATCTATTATTATCAGATGTCAAAATAACTCGGTGATCGATATTACAGATTAAATCAGCGACCTGGAAATTATGTAATTATCCAGATAAATTAGATCGAGCTGATAATTCAGAAATTAGTAAACACCATTGCGGGACGACCCCAGGCGAATTTAAATAATTCCATCACTCTAATGAAAAGGTAGATATCATCTACCCCAAAATAAACAACCTCGGAAATTGCCAATTGACTAAATAAACACCACCAACATTTATAATTGCTCTCACAGCGGGTGCCTGTGGAAATTTAGATTTTGTCTAGTTAAAATCAACAAGTTTAAAACTTAAATAGATCAGATTTCAACTTTATTTATGTAAATTTAACGGCGAGACAATTTCTTTATTTCGAAAATGCAAATAAATTTAATGAAAATTATCAACCATTCACCATCCTGTTAATAATAAATTCTTTAAATCTAATTGCAATTTTATTTTTGACTATAAAATGTTTAACAGAAAACCACTCCATTTAACAAGAGAAAATTTAAAATTTTCCTCCATTAAAAGCTTTAATTGGATTATGCTAAAGAGATTGACCATCATAATGTGAAGAGGAAATTGGAACTAAATGAGTAGATCTGAATTTAAATTGTTGTTTTGTTAATAGGATGGAGAGAAGTTGTCGTCAAGTCCCTACCTAATTTCGACAAATTATCTAGTTAAATAAAAATTATTAATAAATAAATTACAATCGCCTAGAATTCCTAATATAGAAAATAAAAGACACTTAAACTTTTAGGCAACATAGACGTAATAATTGGAAATTGGGACGGTTAGATAATTTTTTTGCTTATCTTTTATTTTTCCGGTTAGTAATCTGAATAAGTAGTATCCGATACAAAATTACCTACCATCGAATTGAAAATTTAAGAAATTTCAAGCTAAAATAACCATCAGATAAATTATAGTAGACCGTAATATTAAATGAATAGAGTTCAGTCTAATAATCATTTCTTAACAGTTGACATCTCTAGAAACAAGATTATATTCAATAAGGACTATTTATCTTAATGAGAAGTCAGATTAAACAAGTATCAAAACTTTCCTTTTATTTAGAAGTAGCCTTTTACTACGTCTTAAATGTATTAATTACAAAGATTCTGACAAAATTAATTCGTTAAACATAACAAAATTTCATAAATTGGATGGATATTCGTGATGACAGGAAATTCGGCTAACGAGAAAAGTAGATACCAAGAATCGTATTTCCTATTTAACAGTTTAATTATATTATTAAAAGGGAGTCATGAATACAGACAATTTCTTAGAAATCACAAAATTCCAAACTTAGGTTCTTCTAGTTTCTTTAATACAAGAAAAAATTTAACAAAAAATGTCTTGATTAAGAAATTTCACTAAATTGTAGAAGTCGAAAGAAAAATGTCTAGTATATCATTAACAATCTTTGAAGTAAATCGATAGTTAGGTAAACTTTCGAATGATCAATTAACTAAAGCCAAAATTTGACCAAAAATCATTTAATCGACGTAGGTACATTTAGAATATAGATGATAAAGCTAAAATGTACCATTAGAAAAAAAAAATTGTAAATAAACGAAACCCTGAGAAATTGCTTTAGAAAGAATTAATTTAGTACACCCTAGAGATAAACTTGCTAAATCGATGGAGAGGAAGGAACGAATGAAAGAAAATTCTTTAGACAACTCGGATAAAAAATAACAGTGACAACTATCGATACATGTATAAAAAATGTCTATTTAACGAAGAAAGGATTACAAACAATTCTGAAAATTAATTATTGAATTAATGAAAAAATTTTAGTATGAAAATTTTAGATGAAGATAAGCTACCAGAAAAATCAATAAATTGACAGACTATCCGATTTCAGAAAATCCAAAAGATTTAGAAGAATTGATTACACAATTAATTGACAACCCACAACATTCAGATATGGCATGGAAAAAAGGATTTAGAAGAGAAAATTCTTTAGTAAACTCGAAGAAAATAACAACGATAATTATCAGTACATGTATGAAAAATGTCTATTTAACGAAGAAAGGATTACAAACAATTTTGAAATTCAATTATTGAATTAATGAAAAAATTTTAGTAACGTTGGAAATTAATAGGAAAGTAAAAACTGATCGCTCACCAAGCGGAAGGCTGGGTTTGGAGTCAGGAAGTCAACGGAAAATTTTCTCTGCACACCCCAGATAATTTAGTAAAAACAAATTTAATTAACATGGAAACAATTGTAGAGGAACCATGTGAATGTTTGAGCTTGGGACTGTTTGAACTTTTGGCAAGTGAACATGTAGACCTCCCGTTAATGCCAAACCACTCGCTGATCAAAGGCCCCTAGGGAGTCAAAAATTGTTCTTCGTACCGCATAGACAAACTTAAATTCAGTTATAATCTTAAAATTTTAGATAACAAACTGTAGGTGACTAATTCTAAAAGTCGGTGGTCTAGGAGTAATTGTAAGATAGATTAAATTAGTTAGAAATTATTATTGAGGTAGATAAGGAAATTTATAGATTTAGAAGTCCTAATAAATGGCCGTTTTAAAAGAAATAAGGGACACAGTTGTTAATAAATTAAATGTGGGTTTTAATGGTCGGATGGACAAAGAAGTGAGACATCATCCGTCAAACTTCCAGACGAAACAAAGACCCAGCTACCAACGACAACCGACAGATGTTAATTTCAAGTATCAACACAAAATTCGGTCAACGGGGATCAATATCCTGACAGTAAGCAACACAATCTCCTTACAGACTAACCCATAGGTGGCTCACCTATGTACAATTTATGTATATATTCATCTCTTTTTCATACGTAGTTTATGTCATTGTACATTCTGACGAAAAAACACTTTGGAATAAGCCAAAATTATGTATTTACTGAGTAATTTTATGTATACAGCTGGTAGAAAACAGCCACTAAGGGGTGTATTTAAGCACATTATGTAAATTTTTTTAGTCAAATTGTTTATCTAACGGAATAAGTAAACTTCGAACTCATAAAGTTTGGCAGCCGGTTAAAGGTTAAGTGTTTTGAGCAGTAAGATGAACACGTTTTGGCGATTAATCAAAGAGTTGAAAGATGTGTGACGTAAGATCAGTAGATAGCACAAAAAATTTTATGGAAAAATAATTAGTCAGTCAGATTTTCCACCATGCAAGATGTTGTAAAAGTCAAATTGTAGAAATCGGTTGAACATATTTACCACAGATGATGAATGAGAGTTATGTAATCTAAGTTATGAGTAAAAATTATGACTTTCCTAATTTGGCTAACTTGAAGAAGTCGTATCCTTGTTTTTGAGCAGACGTCAGGATGACCGAGAAACGTCTCGCATCGTCTCGGGCAGGCAGGGCATCTACGGATTAGGAATCTGTAGGCCGGGGGGGGGGGGGGTTAGCTAGGGACTTTTGGACTAGGAAAAAGAAATATACAAAATAAATTAACATCGATAAGAAAACATTAGGAATATTCTAAACAAAGAATCAGATTTAGAAATAGTTATCTATTAAAATTGTCAGTTATGTAAAAATTTAATTAATGGATAATTTAAAAATTTTATCTTCTCCGAAGATGCAAAATTAGCAAAATCTATCTAATCTATATAAAACACACGATTTAGAATTAATTATAAAGCAAAAGATTTATCTAATAAATTAATTAAATGACAAAATTATATTCTTAACTTTTATTAATAACTAAATAATAATCCACGATTTCAATTTTAACAACCATCTTTAGAAACTGTTTTATTAGTGAATGAATAAAATTCCAAGAAATCTAAATTTGAATGAACGTCAAAGAAATCGTCAAATAAAGATTTATCTAATAAAATAATTAAATGATAATTTGTATTCCTTAGGTTTTATTAATAACTAAATAACTATCCGAAATTTTATTCCTAACAACCGTTTTAAAGAAATGGTAATCCAAAAAAGATTTATCTAATAAAATAATTAAATGAAAAAATTTATTTCTTAGGTTTTAAGGTTTTAAAACGGAAAATATTTACATAAAATTAGTAACCAAATTTCAGGAAAAATATTATATTCTTAGGAATTATAAATAAAATAAAACCACACATTTAATCTATTGACCTAAAATTATCTTGTAGAAAATTAGTAACCAGACATTTCATAAAAAACTAAAATAAAACCACACATTTAAATTACATGACCTACTGTTTTTACTAAGGTTATAAAATGAAAAAATATTTATATAACATAAGTAAGTAAATTTCCCAAAAAATATTATCTTTTGGGAAGAATAAGCAAAACCTACCAATAAGGATAAACAAAACCTACATAATAAACCTACAAATTAGAATAAGCAAAACCTACATAATGTAAATATAAAACACATTGCTCTTAGGTAATATTAGTGAATATAATTTTCAACTCTAAAATAAGTGGTCGAACCAAAAAATTTCTTAAATGATTAATAAAAAATTCCAGAGACATTCTTCTACTAGATACGATAGAGAAATAAAACACACACTTAATTGACAATAAACGCACTATTTATAATAAGTCTATAAAACGGTAAAAAACCTTAATAGAATAATTAAAATGAAATGCAGAAAGGATTATTTTCTTAGGAAATAGAAATAAATGAAATCTACAATTTAGAGTTTAACAACCGTTTTCTATAAACTTTCTATAAAATGATTAATAAATTTCAGAAAAAATATTATTTCCTAGGTAACATTGCTAAATAAATGCACGCACTTGTTTATATAACAAAGTATTGCTAATCGTTGGTTAGGCAAAAAAGCCTTCTATCATATTCTAAAAGCCAAAATTGATATACCTACACCTTCTGATTTTTACATAGAAACTATCTCCTAGTCCACGTATAAACAGTCTGCAAAGTAGTCGTAGAGAAGGACTATTAACATTTAATTACGTAAATAAATAGACAATAATAAATTAAATATCTAGGTATACTATTCAGAGTTATAAACCTATTTGGGAATTCTTACCAACCAGGAGGCTAGACCCATGGAGACACGTCCCAGCCAAACGATGTACTGTAGTTGTAGTACATCATAGTTGAATAAATAAAAGGATAGCACAGATAGTTCGAAATTACATTGTACTAAAGTAGATAGCGGCGCTAATGTTTTAAGATGATGCACAGTCGTCGTAATATTAGTTGAGTGTTTAGAAGAATTAGCATGGGGAAATGGAAACTGTATTATTCAAGTAGACCGTAGTAAAAGTTATATGATAATTGATGCATTTTTTTCGAAATAAACCTTGAGAGTCGATTAGCAGAGTTAAGAAACTAATGGCAAATTTTACAGCAGCAATAATAGTCGTCCGTGTGTCGCAATGTATACACAGAAGTGTTGAATGGAACAAAAATTGTTACTTAACTATTTCCATTCAGCTACGAATCGGGAGATAGCTATTAGCCAATCGCAGTAAGCAAAGAATCTGAACAGTGAAATAGAAGGAATTCCTCTAGTAATCAATAATCCTTACGATGGAATGTCGTGGTAATTATATCTTGTTACCTAACATATATAAATGAACATTTACAAACCATAGTGTATCGAATAGTTTCTTTTGTATAGTGTACATCATTTTTCTTATATTTTTCTTGTATGACGATATCTACCAAGATCAGTACGTTATCGATCTTGATCAAACTTGACTTGTGTTATCACTTGTCATTAATTCCAAGTCTATGACTGGAAATTGTTTTAATCAATACGTAAAGACTTCTCATTTACAGATAACTCTGGTTATATCTATTGCTTATAATTGAACTTTTATGCATTGAGCCGATAAATAAGCAAATGCAACTTATACGTATTGGTTTTAGTATTATATTGGCATATTATATAAATGAACATTAACAAACCATAGAGTATTGCTTGTAGTTTTGTATACAGCACGTCATCTCTTTTATTTTCTTCGATACTTATCGAAATCCGTATATTATTAAAATTGATCCAAAGTAGGAACAATTTTGTTTATTACTTGTCATTTAATTCCAAGCTTATGGCTGGAAATTTGGTTTTAATTAATAGGTAAAACTTCTTATTTATCATGTAACGTATAAAACCATACTCTTAAGTATGATTCGTACTTGTGTTATAAGGTGTCATTTTTAGTTTGCAACTGAATGTTTTGTATTACTTAAACGAACTGACCTGTTATTTTACAAGTTTTATTTTATAAATATCTTTAAGTATTGTACTACTACTATTAATAGTATGAAATAATGAATCTGTATACTTGTGTAAATGATATAATGATTCTTACAGGAATAATAAAAAACGATCTGGGTGGAACTTGGCTACCTGCTGTTGTGGACCTATCCATACATTACATACACACTCAACATCATAAGGGCCCCTTCTTAGGAATCCGGAGGTTTCCTTTCTTTGGTCGGGGGCTATGTAATGAAATCAACTATTATATTTATTTTACTCCAGATAAAGACGGGTTAGGTTTTATTAAAAGTTAAAACACGTCGTCCAAGGGTATAATTGCTTTTACCGATATTGTTGAACTCTGTTTTCTGGGGTCTATCTGTCAAAGTTGATTTAACGGCTTTTCCATTGATAACATTAGATTTGGTAAACTTTAGTTAACCTCTCCGCCTGAGGAGGCGGAAGGTTTATAATTGCCAACATGGGTTTCACCGATCCACCTCTGCGAACTTACAAATATTACTCAGTTGTCACGTGACTTTGTGGTAATATCGGTGACGAAAAATCCTATATAACCAAGCTTAAATTTAGCAGAAATTGTCCCCTTTTAGAACATCTTGAACCGTCTTGTCATCTATTGTAACATTTTGAACATTTGTACCACTTTTCAATATCTTAGAATCGTCTATAACGTTTGTTTCAATTATTAACACTGTCTAACGGCCTTCAATTTCTATAGCGGTCTACCTCCCAAGCTAAAAAACATTATCAAAAGACAACTATTCTAGAGTCTATTTTATCATCCTCTAAATAGTTCACCTAGTGAAATAACAATTATAACGCCACAACTTATCTTACAGAAATAACATTATCAACCAAAAAACCCAACTAACAATTCTCCGTTTCTTTTAAATAAACAAAACAGCCCCACACACAATTCAATCCATCTTCCTACAGTCCGCCCCAAGCAACGCCATTTTCCCCCAGGTAATTGTTAAATATTTGTTCTCTTATTTTTATGACGGCCAGGACTTAGATTAGCCTTAGTTGATAGAAGTAGGTACTTTTAGAATAGTGGAATTTAGTATTCCTTAGTTAGGGGAATTTAGAATTCCCAGCAATTGTTAGAGGAACTTTAGAAATTCCTTTAGTTAGGAGATTTTAGGAATCTCCACGAAAAATTCAGTCTATTATCGGCATTTAATTAAGTAATTTAGAAACATTAGAAATTAGATATATTATAGAAATCAGAATAAGTTAGAAAATAAGAAAAGATTAGAAACCGACTTAGTTTGTAGAAAATAACAACCTCTAGAGCGTTGAGTATTTCAGGTGTAATCTTTAATAGCGGCGTATTTATTGTTTACATTAAACATTAAAACAAACTTATTTACGAAATTTTAATGAATTTTGGTCGAGCGACAGGACCGTGCTCTGCAACCTCTCTGCCACGGTAGCACAGAGGTTTCAGTACAGGTAATTGCAACGTTGCTCAAGCGGGCATTTTCTACGTGTCTACTACTTTTGTTTGGTACCTAGCTGTAACGTTTCCATATATCCCACCCAAGAAGAGTGGTCCACCCTTAGAGTATCCTTACTCTATGATTTTGACCTATTGACGGTTGATTTATAGAAATAGTACGATAATTATATTTCTTAAAATTAACTCTTATATTCCGGTTAATTTAAACATTTTTATAACAACTCAAACTAAAGCTGTCTGTAGTTATTTTTGAAATACTTATGGAGAGTAAACTGTCTTCTCTGTTGGTGATATTATGCTTGTTTTGGGCAAATTTTGTTACATCATCATCATCATATAAGTTGATCAAAAGTAAGGAGAATAGAACATCGCATTATCTTTGTTTAGATTGTAGCTACAATACTAAATATTATTAGGTAATTTCAGAATAAATATCGAACTCATTTTTCAAATTGTTTTTATATGTGTGCAATTTATTTTAATGATGAATAGTTGTAGTAAAATAACTTGTTTAAGAAAAAACTGACCCTATTATTTTGAATTACATGTTTTCATAATATGTGAGGCAGCATCTGATTCAGCAAATGTCATTAGAACTTATTGAAAATTTAACCTCACATATGATTATGAAAACATGTAATTCAAAATAATAGTACAATATTCTTGGCCATCTTGTGTCAGAAATGAGAGAGAACTATTTAAAACAGCATGTTTCAGAAATTTTGAAAAATATTTAAAAAATGGCAAAACTTTAAGATGACTATATATAAAATTAAAATGGCCAAGAATATTGTACTATTATTTTGAATTACATGTTTTCATAATCATATGTGAGGTTAAATTTTTTTATAAGCAAAAGTTAGTGATTTTTGCTTATATAAATATTGAATTCCATAACATACATTTGTATGAAATCCTAAAACTAGGTTTTCTTATGTCATGAATTTTCTATATGTACATATAGCATACCAAAAAAATGTTTTTTTAAGATTTTGAGTCACTTGTATATTTTTTCTGAGACATAAAAACCTACTCATAATCCATAACTTGAAACTATGTGATAAATGCTTTAAGAAAAGTATAAATTTGTAAGATTTTTATCTTTCAGAAAAAATATATGTGTAGAAATCCATAAATTTAACCATTTTGCCATACTTTGATGTGGGAATTTTTTCTGACTTAAAATTAATAATTAAGGAGACAAAATCTATATATTAGTTTACTGTTATATTAATTTCCTATAAAAAAATTAAGAGTTTTTTTCAAATAGAAAGTAAAAACTTTGACATTCAATTTTTACGGCAGTGGCTATTGTTCTGTGATGGAACAATAAGGGTAAATGTTATTGTTCCATGATGGATGGAACAATAAATAAGGGTAAGTGCTATTGTTCTGTGGAATATTTGATTGGCTGAAAAAATAATCATTCTACTTTACTACTCTTGTAGTAGTTATTCTTAATCATTCTACTTTACTACTATTGTAGTAGTTATTCTTTCGAA
>JAUYWI010105117.1:0-11270 GCA_034780595.1 Parotoplana pacifica
ACGATAAATTTGTGATGGCAATATTCACGTGCATATTATTCGGTAAGTTAGCTACCATTTTGTCATTTATTTTATTTATTTATATTATCAGCATGTTCCATAAATAGTTTTGTAAATACAAATTGTGCAGTACTTCAATTTATTTGCACAATACAACAATTGATCGCTTTAGCAAACCATCATTGAACTATAAAACATTTTGCAAATTATGCATCAGTTAAAAGTACATTATCTTTTAAACAACAAAATAAACAAATTAAGGTAAAACTACCAGCTAGGAAATGTATTTGACCAATGAATATAGAATGTTACATAATTTATTATAGTTCCTGCTACCCCTTTTACACCAAAACAAGGTACCTTGTACCCCAGATAAGTTCAACCATTTTCAAATAACTTCCACCAAAAACATTACCTGACCTAGATGATACTGTTCAACGTCTTTTCCATAATCCAGTTTTCAACAGTCCTCCTAGCATTAGTAAATAAAAGTATGTTAGGTATATTCATGGACTTAAAAAAGCTTTTGATAGCATTGATAGCCAGAAATTAATAGAAAATTAGAATACTATCGAAAGTTATCTAATAAATAGAACAATATATACAACAATATAACATGGTGTACCTCAGGGAAGTGTACTGGAGAACGATTACTATTTTTCTTGCACATAAATGACATAAAATGTTTAGCTGAACAAAATTAAATTAAATTGAATTATTTGCTGACGATACTAGCTTATTTGGTACAGAAAATGACTGTAAACCATTACAATCAAAGGCAAATAATGCCCTTAAAGAATGTTATGATTGGCTAAAATAAGATAGACGTAGATGAAACCTAGAAATAACACATTTAGTTGTTTTTAGTCAAATACATTTATATATCCCTGATTTCAAATTAAAATGAAAAAACTCAGATACACATAGCCATTGTGAAAAAAAAACTAGGTCTAACTATTCAAGAAATCTAAATTGGGACATTCTCATAAAAAATTAATAAACAAATTAATTAAATGAATAGTATTATTATATTGCCTAAGGAAAGAAGTTCCCCAAGATAAATTGCTTTTCATTTTAAGTCCCTTATATGTACTTTTTAAACTAAACTGTGCAATTGAATTATATGGTGGAAAACATACAACATGACTTCACCAATTTCAAAAATGGAAAAATAAAAAAAAAACTCCAAAAAACTATTTTGATAAAATATAATTAATGAAAATAAGATATCAAATAAAGTTTAAAATGTAAAATTTACGTTTAACTCAAGCGTTTCCTTTGTAAAGCTCAGTAGGAAAAAAAAGAAAAGAAAATCTTTTGAAAAATAGATTATAAACAGATACAATCTCATCTGGTCCTAGTTGCTTTCCCTCTTTGAAAGGGCTATATGTAGATCTGATATATGATTATGTTATTAGCAGTTCTAAATTTATATTGTATTCAAATAAATGTTTAATATTATAAGCTTTATTAATGTTTTAAATTTTTATCAATAACCCTTAAGGTTTAGAGGTGCATATATATACCACCCCTGTTCTATATAAAGGTGGTATTATTTTTATTCCCAATTAGCTTTAACATGTCTTTTGGACTATATTCATTTGAAATATACAGTTGTCAAACAACATTTTCGATATTTTTTCTTCTGGACCTTAAAGGGTTAAACAAATAAGCAAGAAAAGGTCAGAGTTGATCAGTCTATTGGGATTGTTTACAAAGGTTGATTGTTTACGACCTGACTTTCAATGTTATTTTATTTCAAGGTGGATAAGGGGTATAACCCAAATTTGGAATGCCTAAACAAAATTATGTTGAAGTTAATCTAATGCAAAGCTTTGTAGAGAAGTCTGACCACAAGTTTTGTCACGTTGGTCACGTTGGCTTATAAAAATGAAGATAAAACAAAGAAGAATATTATCATTTACATATTTATTATGAATTCTAAATGTTGTTATACTGAATATATGTTATGTAGATAGAGTGTAACAAGATTCAGCATTCAGAATAGATAAATAATGAAACCATAGAGATGTAATTATAACTTAGATTTAAATATTTATTCCAACCTGAGCTCATTTTAAAATAAGAATGTGAGATTTTTGCATGATGGCAACAAGTTTCTAAAGGAATATAGTTTTTTAAATATTTGTTGATTACTTTATATTATTCAACAAATGCTTTATAAAATGCTTGCAATTAATTAAAAGAAATTAGTCTAACAAACTATCTAACAAATTAAATTTGAATGAAATTCTTTATAAATGTTTAAATGTCGCAGAAAATGATGAAACAATAAATGATATGAACAAATTATTGGCTTCCCTCGGTTTTAGCAACTAGAGACTTTCAAAATGCCAGAGGATTGATGAACAAGAAATACATGCCCGAAATTCTGAGACACAAATAATTAAAGCCTATTTAACTAATTCGTGACAAACTTAACTTTATTTTATGGCAAATTAAAGATTCTTAATAATACGTGGTACCTGCCAACATTTTATGTATCAATAGAAGTTCTGGTTTGTACATAATCTGGAGCAAACTATGATAAATACTTAAACTAAATAATCATAAAGAGGACAATAAAATGACAGATTGAATGAGATATTTTAGGTCGATATTGGTTTACCAAGTAGAAAACTGTCTGATGATAATATTGATCAAACATTCTCAAAGGATTTTCATCAGGTTGAACTATTTCTGTAAAATAAATAGAAATACATTTTAGTTTAGTAAAAATATTGTCAAACCATAGCTACATACAGTTACATCTCGAGATTTTTTAAATACGGACAGATCACAGGAAACATAGAATGTAGGTCGTCAGTAAAAAATTGCATTTTTATCCAAGAATTTGATATGTTTGGTTTAAAAAATCGATATTCAGAATAATCTAGAATAAATCAATTATTGTAAGTAAATGTTATAAATAGTTTCCATTGGGCTTCAATTATTTTTTGTTCAGCTTGGGAACCGTCAAAAGGCAAAGAATTCCTTGGCTCTATTGTTACGCTTTAATTCCAGATTCGTGAGGACATAACCTATTACCTAGGTTCAAGTCCGGGAGCCTTAATTTGATAGCAATTAATACATTCGATCTGTTGGAATGCCAAATTCATTGTGTTGTTGGAAGCAATTGCTTAGGAAGACAAAATATCGATCAGTATTTATATTCCAACTATTATATCTGTTTCCATTGATGTTGCATGCAACGATGATATTATGTCATAACTTTTAGAAGCAATGAACATTTTGCGACCAGGTCTATCTCCAGCTGGACCAAATACATCTAAAGGAACCCATTTTCTACATTAGACGTTTGATAAGGTTTATTGTATAGTCCTTCCTCATCACAGACTCATAATCGATTGTTCATGCCTCTCTTAGCAAGTCATTGAAACAATACTCACACCCCTGAATCTGATTCTTCTTTTGCTGATTTCTAAAGTCAAGTACTATTCGGAACCGCCTTCTGATTATCTCATATCAATTTCCACAACTTCATATGATGTTGTCCTCTCTGTTCAATGATCGACGAATGTTTTTTTAATGTGTTGTCTTCAAACCTTGAAAACTTTCGCTACTGGATGTACTCTTGTTGTTGTTATGCAGTTGTTTCCCAATGCATTGACCAGCAGCTCCAATCATTTCATCCCACTCAAATATTTGGATTTGTCGTATTTAGCTGGACAGTAAAAATTTGTCGTTAATATTTGAATGAAAAGGTTAATATTTTGAGTGGACATGATGCAATATAAAAACATCAAAAAGTATTCAAAATTTAATATCAAATTTCTATAAATAGAACTATTATCTATTAGTTATCAAAAGAGAAAAATAAATTGTAATCCTAATGAAATCTGTAATTATTAAAAAACTAATCTTTGGTTTAATCTTGGATAGAAAGATAATTTTTCTGGACAACCTACACAAACAATACTCTCAGGTACATATCGGTGCATCGTGTAGGTATATAAAAGTACATGGAAGTAGATAAATCCGTCACCGTTAAGTCTGATCTAAATATTTTTACAGGGAATTGTTTATAAAAAAGAAAATCGTTTTAACTTCAGGCAAATAGAGTAATTTTGCAGTGGGAATAATTTAATGAAAAGAGAAAGAAAACAGTTTTCAGTGGGATCTCACCCTTTAAATACATTTAAATTTTTGTGCCAAGGCATAGTTTTCTTCGATTAGAATATCCATAGTTTCCTTACGCTGTCATTTCTATTTCCCCTGTTGTCTTTGCGTTTATCTTCCTTCTTCTCTTGACCACCGCAATTCCAATCGTCAAGGTGCAGACCATCACTAGAACCATTGCTACCTCTAAAGCGCCGATGATCCAACCAGCCTTTCTTGTTGATATTTGCTGCTTTGAGGTTGTCCTAAATATGGTAAAGCCATTTCTGTAGCCTCCACATGAATATCCCCGAAATACAGTTCTGAAATAATATTGAAACTTTTAATGATACGCCCGGATTACTATTCCCGATTAAAACAATACGAACTATAAAATGTTACTGATAAAAACCGAATACAAATTTAAAACAAAATTAATGATAATCCAAAAATACAATTCGGAAATCGAACGGTACAAACTAAAAATATCAAAATACTCTTACGAAATGAAGAAATACAAACTAGAAAATGTTACTGATAAGCCAAGAATATTATTTGGAAATAATTAATAAAATTACAATGGTTACTGTAAAAGTAGAAATCCTATTCTAAAATAACGTAATGCAACCTGGCAACTGCAATTGATAGGCCCTGAACCTCAAAACACTGGCAAAAAAACGAAAAGTTCGAAACTTATAGATGGGTCCAGCGGTGTAAATTGTTTGTAGAGCATCTGGAGTGTCGCTATTGACTCCCAGTGATGGAATTAAGAATATATATCGATGTTAACGGTTCAATAATAAGATCGATCAAGTCAATGCTAAACAGTGATTTCAGATAAGGCGCTTGCTTGGTGTCGTTCTTACATCATTTGGTGACAGTGCAATGACCACCATGTTGAATTGGGAAAAGAACATTTTTTTAAATTGTTGAGACTAAAACATATCACTAACTTGTGTCTAGTTTCAAAGGTGTTTTACCTCAATGATAAGAAATTAGACGTCATGATCTTGTTTCTGGAAAACGTTATGTAGTTGTGGCTGCATAGGACCTTTATTGCCGGTTCTTACAAGATAAAATGTTATCCGTGATTGTTGTTTCACTGATTATTCTTCTATTAAATATATACCGTATTTTTATAAATTAATTATCTTCCTTAGATGGACCCTTTAAATGCTTACGTGTAATTTGTATTTGGAGCCAACATTCCATTGCAGAATCCAGTGCAATTGTTTTCCTCTCCAATGATGAAATTCGTCGCACTAACATCCGGGGGATGTCTTCCGACTACAAATTCATATGCGGCTAGCTGACCGCCTTTGGTTTCATACCAACTCTGAATGAAGTGAGAGAATTATTTATTGAACATGTATTGAAGTCGTTACCATCTTTTTAGATATGACAATAAATGTTATTGTGTTTAATGTTTATAAAAATAATTTTACCAAATTCCCATAGTAAAGCTATTCTCATCAAATGGAAAACTTTTCTATACATGTACCTTTTAAATTATAATTTCAATATACAAATTAGAAGTTACGTAACATACTTTATATGCCAATTTGAAATTGGCTGCTCCGAAAATTCTTCAGGAATTGGTGTTGATACGTTTGTTTGTTTGACCACCAATGTAAAATTGGTGATCCTGACATCAGTGTCACTAAATAAGTAGAACGGAAGGTCGACAGAAATGTGTCTGCTAGGATCAGAAGCTTTAGCTTGGCTCTGCTTCACTTTTGACAGAATTGTCTGAAGGTACTTTCTTCGACAAGACGAGGAACTAAAAGGAAAGACAGTGCAGAAATAATTTAAACTTGAAATATAAATTAGTTCAAACTGCAAAGCATGTTTGTGTAGCAGGGAAGAATGTCTCTTTGGACCACTGCATCGATGAAGCTCTTGTTTCTAGATCCCACTGCGTGTATGTCCATTTCTTTAGAATCGCATATCAAATGAGAGAACCTATTCTATAGAAATGAATGATTTGTTAGAACCTAAGTGCTAAAATATTTATTGATTTAAACAAAACAAATATCGTATATTTAAAAAATTAGAACTAGACAACAATTATAGTATGCTGTTCTGAGGCTAGATAGACCAAGAATTTTCTTTGTAATTACTTGGCAAAAAATAAGTTGTTTGACATTAATACAGCAAGGGTTAAATACTCTTTCTTTAATTACGAAATGATAAAAATTGAAGTGTAAATTAAAACCAAAGATGTTATATAGTTAGACTAGACAGATTATTTTTTTAAATCGGTTATTGTTTACTATTTAATTTCTGTTTTCTGATTGGCAAAAAATTAATAAAAATTACCATTAGGTACCTCAATAAAAGTTAGAAATGATGTATATTTTATGTTTTTATAAATAGTTCACAGCGTTCTTTAATTATAATTAGTTAGGTACTTCTATTTTAATGAAATAATAAAAATATTTTTGAACACTTGCAACCAATTAGAGACAAATAACGAAATAATATTAACTTTTATTTTTAGATTGAGGCTCCAAATGATGAAAATAAATACACCATTTATATTGTACACCATTAATTAACTTATATCGTTAAATGTTGATCATCTAGAATACATATTAGCTACGTATCTCCAACCAAAGACCTTATATAATTAACTAATGAATCCCCACAGAATATTATTTGTGTATCTACCAACATTTAAGTTTTAATTTACCATTGGATTTTTAATATTTCGAAATTAAATAAAAAGTATTTAATTGTCGCTGTATTAATTACAAACCACTGAATTGTGCTATCCATCTTATGCGTAAATCGCATACTACTCTATCTAGCTCTGAAAAGTATAGTAGGTATAATTGAAATATGTGATTAAAACTTAAATACGATTGTGGATATTATACATGTATTCATATCTTTGGTTGGACGTAAAAACATTTTATTATAAATCTTGAACACAGTGAAGAGCCAAGGAATAATGAAAAATACACAAATATTAAATAAACCCTATTGATGAAAAAATACTATGTTTATTTAATTTTTTCACCAGCTGAAGCCTCAATTGATAAAAACAAAGTTAATGCTATTTCGATTTTACTCTATTTAGTAGCAGGTGTTCTACAGTAAAATAATTATATAATTAAAATAACTAAATTATGTTGTATATAAATTTAATGGATGAAAGTTGTAAAATATTTAAAAATAAATAAATAGACATATTTTATTGAAGCAAGCAATGGTAGCGTCGTTTCTATACTTATTGGTCAATTTTATTTTGAAAGTGATTTTGACTAAGCTTTTCTATGATTTTCACAGTCTAACATAATTTGTATGATAACTACACCACTAGAGATGCATGAGTATTTGTATGGTATACCAGAATTCACTTTTTGTTAAATGCCAACCAGATTTTTACGATATTTTCATGTAACTTTTTTTTATAACTTAAACTTACATAAGATATTTAGGTGGAGGTACAATTATGTGTGTAGGTCACACATATTAATATCCTCAGCACAATGTATAGTTAAATTAGTCAATAACTGTCATCTATAGTGATTGTAGCCTATTCATCGCCTATTCAAACAATAACGGATTATTAAATAAGTAATCTATCTAGCCTAATTACATAGCGTCTTAGGGACAACATTATTAGAGTTTTGAGTAATGACTTGGTTCTCGTTATTTTCAAAGAAATTGAGATGGCTGAGGAATGAAAATCTTTCAAATCATACTAGAAATCCTAAAATTATCTAAAAATCTTTTGTTGTCTTTTGTTATTTGACTGACATTTTTGGCTTCAATTTATCGGTAACATACGCTGCCACTATTTTCCGATAACCCAAAAAATGGCGTGTTGATTAACCTATCAATACATAATTATGTCACACCCAATATAAAGAGGCGGTGTAAAATATTTAGTTCAGGAATATCTTGCATTCGTCAGCACCCATAATAGTTACTAATCTTTATCCGGTTTTCATGTAACTAGCTGTCTAGGGGACTGTAAAATTCTGTTTTTGTTTTAATATTACATAACAGCCTTGCAAGTATGTGCTAATAATATAAAACGAAGCATCACGAATTTAACTGAAATTAGTTGCTGATTGCAAAACATTACAATGTACAGTCGTGAGATACAACATTTTAAAATTGTAAAATAGACATCGTAGTTTCTCAGATTTAGTTAAATTACGGTGCAGGGTATTTTGTTCAGTTTGGGATATCCATAGTAACTAACTATAGACAGTGAAAAGTCCGTAAAAACGGATATCAGTGTAGAATTTTGTCTCACGGCCACAAGTCCATATTTTACGGATTTTTTACATTGTAAAGATATATAAAAATCCGTAAATTGGACAGGTATCGGTGAAACAAAATGCCAGCCCGGGGTCCGTTTTTTACGGATTATTATTTACAGTGTAGGTTCACTTTTATTTCAGTATCGGATATTTATAGTAATTATCTGTAGGTTTAATTTCAGTTTAGTATCGAATATATATGTAAATATATAGTACATAACTATGGAATTAAAGCTGGTATAACTAGTTTATATTCTTAAAGGAAAAAATATATAGAAACTCGGTATAGTTTAATGCGGTATTTAATAGTCAAAATTTTATCCGTTACTTAAACTAAAGAATTTTTTATAAAGGAATAATCTAATAATTTTCATCTATTAAATCGGATATGTTTAGCTTTAGCTCAAATATCTTAGAACAATATAATTCATGTATCAAAATATGTACCTTAGTATTAACTACATAGTTAGCGCTATAACAAAAACTAAAAACGATAGCTAACTATATTTAATTCATTCATAAATATTTTGGGAATTTGTTTTTTGCATTTGTGGCTATTATGTACGTATATTTTTGAAAAGTACTCCAATTTGCAAAATAAGAATATTGCGTATTAGAGTGCTATTGATGTATTAAATGAATTTTACTTTTAAAATAGACCAAAAACAATAAACCAAACTGCATCCTTTAATGTCATACAAAAATATTATAAAGACGTAGTGTTACCTCCAAATTTAGTTCTCTCCAACACTGTCCATGAACTGCAGCAAAGTTTTTTGTAGTTGCACAGATTTCAAATTGATACTCTGTTGCTTGTTTTAGACCGGTACAAAGGAGTTCTAAAATTTCATAGAGAAAACTGGAGAAATATTGCCGAAGTTCTCTAGGTACCATACACACTGAAAAAATTAACAGCAGATCCCGTTATTCTTATTCGAAATGAACAGCCTTCCGTTATATTTAGTGTTATTCTTTATTTCTATCCAATCTCCCGTTATTCCTATTAAACAACATACCATAACTAATTTATTCTATTATATAAATTAGTTATAGCCCATATGATCAAAGCCTAATATATGTATTAATATAAATGTTGAATAATATAATGTAAAATAAAACAGGATTAAATTTAAAAAGTAAATAATTATTCCCCAACCAAATAATAATAGTATATGGTTATATTATGTAACATATATAAAGTGGTATAAAAGTTTTAACGTTATTTATATTTATCTCTATACACCACAATTAGTAGAGAATTAAACATACACTATTTAAATTCTCAAGTTGAAGGTTAGCATATGGGTATTGAGCGGTTTCTCGACACCCAGGCTCTTACCTACGCCGTAGGTATTTCGCACTCTTTTTAAAAAAAAACACTATAGCTACAGACATAAACATCACGGTCAATGTATAGAATAGTAAGTCAATTGAATTTTTTGGAAAAATAATTTACATTTATTTTACATTTTTGGCTAAAATAGAATATTTGAAATTTTACATGAAATTTTACATGTATAGAAAAAATATTCTATTGTGTAAATTAAGTACCGTTATGTTAAACAAGACTGTAAACATGACGGATAAAATAATTTATGATACTGATATAGTGAATATTCTACATACCGTCATGTTTAAGGGACTATAACGGCAAACATAACGGTAACATGACGATTCATATACTTTTTGCCGTCCTGTACCCGTCATATTATTTGCAGTGCTATCTATAAACAAATTACGTTTTACTGCGAGAATAAACATCTTATCAAATATATCCTCTTTGTTTATAGGCAATTGCATTGATGGGAACTCGTTTGATTTAGGTTTTATGCCAAAAGAACAACTTCAAATGGTGATTTTTTTATCACCCTTTGGATGGTGATATTCAGATTATCTGTAAAAAAAGAAAATATACAATTGATAAAAAATCGGGTCGCTAGTTAAATTTTAGAATCCTTACATTGAATATAAGGATGCAACTCGACCCAGTCACTTTCTCTCTGTGTGTTCTCATGGAAACTAACATTTTTTCCACGGTTCCATTTCCCTTCTCAACCAAATCTTGTGCCTGTGGATGACGATGACTTCCCCATATGATCACACTATTACCAGGCCAATCTTTGATACAATTCTGAACAACCTATTACCTTGTTACCTTGTCCCGTCAAGTCTGGTAAGACTTCTGGTGATGCGCATGACAAAGTTTCTCCAAAGTGCCTGCTCATTTGCTGTCTTACAAATTAAAAATGTAATATACTTTAATATATTATGAATAGGTTATAAATAAACCCAGTCAAATTTATGTGTTTTCTTTCTGCATTTAAAAAATATTGGCACCAAACTTTCATTAAATAAAATAAAATTTTGGCTAAATTGTGTGTAATATACGGTTGTTTAATGACTTAAAAAATATTTTCTATATTTCATGATGCGTAGAAAATATTACATTATATTTTTATGGCATAATTATGATTTTAATGTGGTAAGCAAAATAAGTTCTTCATTTTACTATATAAAAGATAGGTAAAATGCACCTGAACAGCACTGAGACAACTTTTAATATAATAATCTCTTACTTATAAAATGAAATAAGAGAGTTAAATTTAGAGAAACGTAATTTAAGGAGAAAAATAAACAAGAAAGTATTTAACCCTTATCAGGTCATGCCGTAACAAAATGTTACAAATGAAATATAAAGTGTCTTTAAAAAAAATCAAAATACATTTCCTAAATTACACTTTAAAACCATGTGTATAATCACAAGGAGATGCCTCACACCCTTTTTTGAATGAAAATTTGAAACTTTCCAAAAAATACATGTATTTTACTACTTGCCGGTCAACCTGTTACATTTTGTTACAATGGGAAAAGCGG
>JAUYWI010105128.1:0-11267 GCA_034780595.1 Parotoplana pacifica
AATTATATTGATAAAGCCTTTGGTGAAATATCTATTTAACATTATATTTTTGATCTTTTGTCCATTTTATTTTATATTATAGTTCAAGAAGTATTTATGGAATTCTTTTGGAATACCATGCTGATTAAAATTTGTTACATAGTGACTATTGGTCTGACAAAATTGATCTGTTTTTTTACTTATATAACACAAATTATAATTTGATGGACTAATAGCCCACTAAAAACTACATCCATCTAGATGGATCAATAACCACTATTAATTTGTTAAACCTATTCTTTGCTCCATGATAATTTTGGGAACCTTTCTATATTCCACAAAGTATGGTTGGCACTATGTGTTGAGTCTTGGTACATAAAGATTTATACTATGTGGTGAAAGTGACTTTTGCTTTTATGATATATGAAAATAACTATGAAGATAGATAAAAAAATTGTGTAAATATGAAATTTAAAAAAACATTTGCTTAAAAGAAATATAGTCGAAATTTTAAACTCAATAATAGTTTTAGAATTAATAAAACTTTAATAAATTTAATGAATTTCAATAGTACTTTAGATAAATATTCTACCTACATTTGTTTTGATTGACAATTATAAGTTTGTCACTCTTAACACATAGATAATTTTATTATGTTGATAAAGACTCTCATCACAGTGATTTATACTGTGTATTGAGAGTCACTCTGGATACAAGTATTTTTCTTAAAAAGTCTCAATGTAATGTAGCTACATTCATTTTGATTGACAATTAGAACATTGTCAGTATTACCACATAGATAATTTTATTATATGAAGACACTTCCACATAAGGGTTTACACTATGCAGTAAGAGTCATATAGAAAGATTTTTATATAATATAATCAATGTACTGTTTTACCTACATTTGTTTTGACTGATAAATAGAAGTTTGTCACTCTTAATACAGATAATTTTAATATGTTGTGACTCTGAACACATAAGGATTTACACTATGTGTTAAGAGTCACTCTCAATATATTAGGAATGTCAAGAGTCACTTTTGCTTTTATGATATGTCAAAATGAGTTTGTCAATACATTAAAAAATTTGGTTCTATTTATGTAAATAAGAAATTTTAAAAAGATTTTGCTTAAAAAATATAACCCAAGTACATATTTAACCAAAATATTTGTTTCAGAATTAATAAAACCTTAATAAATTTCAAAAATACTGTAGATAAATACACAATGTCAATGCAATATATTTTCTACATTTGTTTTGTTTGACTCACAATTTGAAGTTTGTCACAAATAATTTTATTATGTTGAGACTCTCACCACCTAAATATTTATACTAAGTGTTAAGAGTCACTCTCAACATAATAAAATTATCTATGTGTTGAGTGTGACAAAGTTCTAATTGTCATTCAAAACATATGTAAGTAGAATATTACATTCAAATTTTATATTTATTTAAAGTGCTATTGAAATTTCTTAAATTTGTTAAAGGTTCTGAAACAAATATTTTGATTAAATACTTGGGCTAGATTTCTTTCAAGCAAAATCTTTTTAAAATTTCATATTTACACAAATAGTACCTATTTTTTATGTATCTACAATTTTTTTCACATATCATAAAAGCAAATGTGACTCTTGCCATGCCACATTATGTATGTCATTATGTGTCAAGACTCTCAACATATATATTTTCCTAACCAACTAAGACAAAGATATGAAATAATTTATTTAATAGCACTGGCATACCAAAGTGTAAGAAATGCATTGTAAGATAAGAATAAACGAGTTTTCCAGTATATGGAAGAACAGCGCTATTATTACACTTTTAATATGCTAATACAATCTTCTAATGATTGCCGTGGGACAGAAAATTTACAATTATTACTGCGGAACTTGCCTTATTATAGCCAGTCCCTTGTTTATTTGGGTTTGTATTAAATTACTTCTGGTACAACTTATTGGAATCAGCGGGTTTTAAACAATAATGACCTTGAATATAAATTAAATATATTTAAATAACAATATATTGGTTGCAATCATATGCCTAATGTTCACACAAAAATGATCTTTAACAGTATTAATCAAAAGTAATGTTCTAATAACGCTAACATTATTTTTTTTATGTCATATCTTTTAATAATAGATGTAGGTATCATTTATTTAAATTGATAATATTATTTAAATTCCATTATATAAAAGTTATTGAAAATCTTGTTTATAAATTACAATTAACATCTGACTTAATTTGATCAACTATGGCTAACATAACTGACATATTTCAATTAAACTAAACGGATAGTTGTTTTGCAATACATATAACACTTATTGGTTTTACCTTAAGAGATTCTTCGGTAATAGTTGCATATAGTAATATATTAAAGAAATGTGGTTGAATTTCATTAAATTGTATTAACAGTACCTAATATTTCAATTATTTTAAATTTACATTTACAACTCAAAAGTATTATAAACATTAAAAGAAATGGGTTTTGGATATATTTTACTTTTGAACAATAGTTTTCTGTGAAAATTATATTTAAAAAAAATTGCAAAAAGGTGTATGTTTGATTTGTGGCCTGTGCTGTATAGGGGCGCGCAGCATCATGCTACGGACGTATATTTTCTGATGGGATATTTTTATGGCAAATTTTGTAATAAATATTTCACATAAAAGAGAAATATTAAAAATAATAAAAAGAGTCATATATGACTATTTTAATATTAATATTTCTCTTTTATGTCAAAATATTTATTACAAAATTTGTCAAGAGAACTAAGATAAATTTTAAAAAAAACAAATACACCAACGTATTGTTTAGTATACGACCTGCAAGCATTGACCTAAGAGTACAATAAGTGTTGTTTAAAGTCCCTATAGTACTCATTTTCAAATGGTTGACTGTCAGTTCCGACGTCACCCTCTTCAGCATCTATGATGGTTTTTATCACCGATGTCAAAAATCTAATTTTTCAGAAGTTGCGTGATATGTAAAGTAATTTTATGTACTAATAAGAATCGATACATATTTAGTAATAGTTTCAATTTTATTACTTCTATTTCTACTTCAGAAAATTTATTATTTTTAATTTCAATTAAATTATAATCTGTTTAAATGCTTCTGTGTATTTATTACTTTTATTTTTCAATTGCAAATAGGCAAACATACCTCTTTATTATAAATTTGAATATTTTTTATTCTTCTGGATAGGTAACCGCGCCAACAATCAGGCTTCTTCGACTTTACCTTTAGGCTCAGCACTGACGTTATGTTCTCGGTATTGCAAAGCCGGCTAATTCATGTAGACAGTACGCTTTGTTTAGTGGGAGCTACACGCTCAAGAAGTTTAAATCATCTACATTTGAGAGTGGGTGTGTAGAGGCTTAGTACAGGCAGTAGGGTGGTGCCACATCCTGATGGGCAGAAGTGTTCTCGATGTAAGTTGAATGTGTTGCGTTTTGTTTGTGGTTTGGTGCGTTTTTGGTGGTTTGGTGGTTCTGTATCTACACCTACCAATTTTGTTGTGAATTAGCTGGTGTTGCTATTTTAAGAAATGTCGTGTTGACAGAATAAATTTAAAATTAGCTGCACGGAACAATCTAATTCTGAAAGGCGTGGAACTGTTCATTTCCGACCCATGACCAAGAGCAAGTCATGACTGGCTCTTGGTCATGGGTCGGAAATGAACAGTTTGAAATCATTTTAGGATTATGGATGACTGTGTACCTACTCGTTCTAATTTTAACTTCGGGAATAATCAACTAAACCCTAATGGAAGATTCAATATTTAACAGTACAAATGATTATATTCTTAAAATAAACTTGTTAAAACCACTTGTAAATTGTTAATTCTTGAAATCAGTCTATTATACACGGATGTAAAGTGAATTTACGAAACGAATCACTATTTATGAATAAATATGACCAGTGCCGGATTAACCATAACCATGGCCTCATAAACTTATAAAAATACGACAAAGTTTATGTTGCACAGACTCAATATATATCTCTATTGATTATTGAAAGTGATTTGCTTCAGATGTTACACTTTTCCACAATCATTGACGCTAAATTTAGAAGAAATCCTTCTGATTTATTTGTTACACACCATTTACTACTGTTAATTTCGTATTAGTAAATACAATTGATTTTCTTGAATATCAATTATTTGTTGCACACCATTTACAATTGTTAATTTCGAATTGGCAATACTTTTGATTTTATTGAACATCGATATTTCCAAATTTATAAATTTAGAGACGGGTCTTAATCCGACACTGTACATGGCTGTATACCTTCCTCCGGTTTATATTTCTACTAAAAATTACGATTTTCCACATTTATGAAATGTGTTTATATTTTGTATATATTATTCGAGTAACATTATTTAAAATTATTGTCTAATCTTAATTATAAAGTACAGTTACATTTGAGTTAGCTTTGTGAGTTGTAGTTAATATTTAACTGACAAATTTCAATAATATTTCAATAACTATAATATTATAAATGAAAATATTTATGTTATAAATCAATTGATTATCGATGTCGGTAGTAATGTTCATACATTAATTTATTTTCTTATCAACATTTGACTGATAAATAAGTTATGTTTTTTTCTTAACTGGTAATGAAAAAATTTCATATTAAGTTGGCAGGTGTTAGCAGTCCGGCTACCGGTTTTCTAATTCTAATTTTAGCAGTCCGGCTACCGGTTCAAATGCATTACATATGAAAATAAAATATTTTTTTCTTACAGGGACGATGTTGTGGTTATGATCTGCGATCATACTCTTTATTTCTAAATTGGTCCCCTCTGAATCGATACATAAATGGATTTGAAATGTACAGCCATTTTTATAGGTAGCCGGACTGCTAAAATTAGAAATAGAAAACCGGTTGCCGGTTTAGTAACCACTTCGTAAATCAACATACTGGCATTTGTCAGCAATTGTAGAAAATAAATTTGAGTGTATTTACTACAAATTCAATTGTTTTAAAGCTATTATTATGTTTGTTACAGTTGTAATTTAATGTCAATTCCAAATAGATGGCTAACCATTGTAGATACTGACTAAAATAGTCAAAATTAACATATTATGTAGCAACATTTCTTCTAAGTACATATTCACTAGAATATCTTCACCTGGCCATACTTTTTAAAAGTTATGGTGGCTATTAGATGTGATCTAAACATATTCACATACTAAATATGTGATTAATTAATATTTCCAAATCCAAAATCAACAGATCTATGGTTAAGGGTAGTCATGTGAGATTCTAGTCTGATAGGTAAATTGTGTATTCCCCCTTCCTTGAGATAATCGAAGTAAATTTTCAATATGAGAAGTTGTCAAAGGTTCTTGATAAACCGTCAATGTGTTAAACAACATCCCTTCGAGTTGCTATTAGTACAGATACTTTCATTATATATTTTACATTCAACTGTATGGACATTTCATTACAATAATGAAAATCAGGCCACGTCTCATCATCATCATTTATTTTTAAGAGGTCGGTTTATTTCCCACTGACAGGGAGGTGCCGACCCTTATTCTTTCCAACTGGTCACACCGATTTTCCAGCGCTTTCTATCTTCATGATCCCAAGCTTCAGTGCAACCTTTCGACATTCTCTCTTTGTCATACATTTCCAGGACAACTTTGGGCGCCCTCTTTCTCCTCGTCCCTTCCAGTTTTAGATTCCATGCGCTTTTTACACCACTATTCTCTTCCTTTCTCATGGCGTGACCACACCATCTTAGACAGCTGCGTCTCACTACCTCTACAGTGGACTCTCACAGACCAAGTTTTTCCATCAACACTTCTGAATTCATCTTATCCCACTGCTTAACTCCATATATCTTTCTAACCGTAGCTTTTTTCTCTTATGATATTTTCTTCTATTGCTCTTACTACCCATGTCTCTGCCGCATAAACAATTATTGGTCTAACACATGTGCTATATATTTGCCCCTTCATTGCTAGAGTCAGTCTATAGCCACACAACACTGATTCCAGTTCTCTAGATCTCTGAAAGTGATATTTGTAGTTTCTTACCAACAAAAGTGTGAAATAAATTCGGGAAAGATAACTGATGGTTTAAGTTTCAAATCAGTATTTAAAAATTACCAAATTGATCCACTAAATGTTGTAGATTGAAGGATAAATTTATAATATTGATTTTTATCAAACAAGTCTATTATTTAAGAAGCTACAAGACAGTGATCTGAAATTTCAATTCTGACCAATAAATTATTGAGATTTCAAATATTTATGTAATTATTGATTCAGATTTTATAATTATTTTTTCTCAACTTTCAGCAGAATTTATACTACATATTATTATTTATTGACTGACAGTAGTCAACTGATTGATCCACTGTTCACTAACTATTTCTCTTTCTTTTCCCAAATCATCAGAATAACAGAAATCAAATACCAATTTAATTAAAATTTACGATGCTATAAATTCCAAATAAAAAAGATTAACATAAACGGATTTAATTGAAAAATATGTAGAAGACGTTTTAATAATACTTATCTTTGTCAATAAAATTAAAAATTTCACTGCTATACACAAAACAGAATCGAGAGCAAAGAAAAAGATTTTATCATTTAAAAAGTAAAACTAGATTGAATACTGATAGTCCAATTATTCGATTCTTGATAGGAACTGCTTCGAGCACACTATTGTGCCAGATTGGTGGGGCATTTGTTAATGTTGAATTGAGCAAAGCAAAACGACCAATTTTACTTTCATTTTTGGAAAACATATTATCGTTATACCTTTCTACTTACAATAATCCGAAATCCAAAGCAGATCTCTTTTAATTCTGTTTTGTCTATTATGTCTGGTGAAATTTTGAATTAATTAACATAGATTGTATTATGGAAACATTAAATTATTTTTAGTTTTTCCTTTTTCTATTGTTGGTTGTATCACCTCTAAATTTTGGAGAAGGTAATTTTCAGGCCAAATGGCAAAAGATAATAACAAAACATTGAATCCAGTGGGAATTTTAAGTCGGACTTTCTTACGTGAACCTAATTTGGTACCCTTTATAACAGCAGAGAAATGGTTTGTTCAATTTAATTCTATACGTATAAATTTTTTTTAAAGTGTGATTAATTTTGCTTTAAATCGATTTACTTTGAAAGCATTTTCTGCTAATCATTAGCAGTAGAACCACCGCCAAAAGAAATAAAAAATCGTTGGAAAGTATAGATTTTATAAAGTTTTTGATAAACTAGAAAACATATGGGGTCCGATTCCCCTAGGCGTGAGACTTTATCAAAATAAATAAATAAAGTGACCAAAATGTGTAGATATTCTTTTTTTACAGAAATATGGAATTCATTATTTGATAGATATTACATAATTACAAATATATTCTTGTGCTTCATAGATGGGATAAGATGGCCATCTTCTCCTAAGATTTTTATACTTCTTGTGAACTGATGAAGTTAAAATGTGGCCCACACGTACCTTGGAAAAACTACGAAACTTTTAAGACTCGATAAGCAGTTCCCCACTACAGCCTTATGACGTTACTTTCGGATCTTTTATAACCTCATAAAGGAAGAATGCCTTCACTTGGAAACTATCAGAAAACATAATTTGTTGTTCACATTCAAAAAATAAAAATATACAATTCCCAAAATTTGCATTTGAATCTGATTTTGAGCCCAGCTTGATGATGTCAGATGACTAGGATGATTTTAGTAACTGCCTAAAACAGGTATTTTGAAGCATCTCCATCACCACTTTGAATGCAAATATCAGATTTAATGAAAAATATCGTTGAAATTGTGACTTAGTCTTTTGGTGCAGTCATTTAGATAGAGTAGCAAAACACTAAAAAAGTCCAATTTTGTGCAACTGAAAGGTGAATGTTCACCAACGTTAACTACACTATTTTAAGGCAGTTCAGCACTCATATTTCAACTATTGAGCAGTAATATCAATGTCATTTTAAAACCTTTTTGATCAATCATGTGTAAGGGCCAATCATTTGACTAATAGTAAGTATACCTGTGGAATTTCATAGGCTCAATCGACTCAGCATTCAATTCTGAGTCGATTAAATAAAGTTACGATATTTAAAAGGATAAAAAATTTGTATATTTCATAGGAATGTTTTCAATGTGTAAGTAACAAAAGTCATAGTTCTATTCAAAGTTTGAAACTAAAGGTCCTTTGATTTGAGGATTGGACCCAGTCAATAAACACTATTTTATCCCTTGTATTCCCATTGCGTTAAATATACTCATATATGCAAACAACAAATCCCTCAATTTATATTTAAAAAACATATTTTGAATGTTATTTTTTTTGTATTTAGTTACTTTCTATTATGGCTATTAAAATTGATGTACCTCGCCTTATTGATTTATTGATGTATCTATCTTTTTGTCGATCTACGATGAAATTTTATAAGCTATACATCTCAAATTTACTCGTCTTGCATGGTTTTTGTTGGAGATAAAAATCAATATTTTTTAACTAATGTGATAGGACTCACAATTTGAATCATGTAGCTACTAGCTGAGTTGCTAGGGGTATATTTGTGCCTGATAATAAATAAAAGTAGATTTACCAGATCATTTATATCTATTTTATATCAGTTGTTATCATTATCGTGATTACATAATAATTTATTTTGTTATAAATTGTCGAACAGTATTTTATACCACTTATAAATGGTGCTTTCATTACAAATACAAATATTATTAATTTTTTATTTTGTTTTCCTTCACATATAATAATGTTTGGTCGTCACATTTCCTCCCTCACTACTTATCAGGTTTAGAACGTGTTGATAAAATGTTTTTCGTTTTTTTTAAATGTTATTTGATGCCTTGTGTTCACGGAGGGGGGGATAAAACTGCTCGAAAGCTACTATCGATTTGGATGAAATTTGGTATCACCAATTTAATCATGAAGCTAAATATTATATAATAGAATTGATCAATATTTGGCCGATATGTATTGTTGTACATACCTCCTACATCACTGTTTGTTTTATTCCGGATTTATAAAAATATTAATTTTTGTGACCATCAGGGTACAACCTGAGAGCCAATCAAATTTGAGAATTTGTTTTTTTTGCTATTAAAAATATCTAATGGTTCAAATACCAAATCATTTTCGCAAATATTCTTTACTACAGGGTGCCCACTAGAAAACCAGTAAATTTCATTCAGTATACCTAACTCAGTGAGCTTTATTTATATATGTCTCTACATTTATAGCTGTTAGTCAATTCAATGTCATTTACTGGTTTTCTAGTGGGCACCCTGTATATGTATTTAGCCTAAAATTTGAGAAAAAAATATTTGTCACATTGACATTTTCAGAAACTGGTTGTTGGAAAAAATTAATATTTTCCAAATTAAATTTTTTACTTTATTTCGTGTCGACAGACCTGGTCGTATCTAGGTGGCTGGGTCTACATGTGTAGCCATCAACTGTAAAATCCAACACAATTCTATTCCTCCATTTATTGACTTTTTAACCGTGGCTCAAATGATTTTCTAAAACAATCACATTTCTTCCGCAACTAAACACTAATGACACCATCTTCCAAAACGTTCTCATTTACTTTTTAAATCACACAATAGCTTCCCTCCCTGACTAGAATGTCGTACTTTGTGGTGACTTTAATCGTTTTGAAATGTCAGCTGTTTTTATTAAATTATCTCCGTCAGTTCTCGAACCCACTAGACACAAGGCACGTCTTGATAATATCTACTTGTAAACCTTTGATCAACCCCCACAATCGGTCCTCCCATCTCAACCTCCGATCATCGTAGTATACGCCTACCATCCAAGCCACCTCACCAACAAGACACAGCACTCTTCGACTACCACCTTCAAAATACTAATTGTGTAATACTCTTTACAATTGACCTGATGACAACATTGATGCTAAGCCCACACTGTTTAATAACGCTTTTCTATCCCGTGTTCCAAAAGCGATCGGCCTTGGATTACCCCCTTAACTAAGCACATAATCAGCTTACCGTTCCGGAAACATACAGACTACAAACTGAAATCACGCCACGAAATTATTAAAGCGAAAACAAACTATGGGTCACCCTCCCCGTAAATAACAGCAACTAATCAATATGGAAAATCTAAAGATACAATCGCTCCTTGTAAATAGTCTGAGATTGACGTATTTTTTAAACATACTTCTCTCATCATATCCAAATTCAAACAATCATCTATCCTTATCCTATCTCTGCCCTAGCAGTTCCCGAAGTGAACAACTGGTCCGTTACACTCAACAAGTGAAATCAATAAATTGATAGCAAACCTAAACGGCAAGAATGAATCGGGCCCCAACAGCTTTTCAGCAAAAGCCATCAATCAGACTCAGCGCTGACTTCACAACTGCTCCCGTAACATCTTTGTTATAAACCGTAAATAGAGAGATCAAATAGAAGCACTGCAACAAATAAGACTACTTGGTGTTATTTTTAATAGTAAACTGTCGTCCTGGTCGTCGCACACGTAATATGTATACCGTCAAAAACATGCCAAAAATCTACCCTCTTCGGAAGCTTCGCATCCTAATTTCTAAAAACAAATTGGTAAAGATTTTCGAATCAACAATACGTAGTCTTTTGGAATATTGTTCAAGTTTATTCATGTGATAGAGAAGTACGAGGAAGGACAGAAAAACTTTCACTTCATCTACATATATTGACTTAGAGAAGGCATATGACCGCGTACCAAGACAAGAACTGTGGAACTGTTTGAGGTTGAAGAGAGTAGAGTAGAAGTACATCAGATTCATCCAAGACATCTGAAAAGGGTGTACAACAAAGGTGAGGTGTGCTGCCGTTGAGTCGGAAGACTTTTGAAGTGATTGTGGGACTTCATCAAGGATATGTCCTGAACCCACTTCTTTTTGCCTTGGTAATAGACTGCATGACGGGTAAAGCGGATGATATGGTTTTGGGATTGGAGTCAGGGGCCGAGGCAGAACATGGACTAGAAATGTGGAGAGCAGCAATGGAGGACGGAGGAGTGCGAATTAACAGGCAGAAAATGGAGTATTTGAGATTGAGAGCAGGCCCTAAGTCAGTTAAGGATGTAGAGGTGAAAATACAGAGAGAAAATCTCAACCTGGATTCAACATTTCAGGAAGATGGTGGATTTGAGAGAGAGGTAAAGAAACGGATACAAGCTGGATGGGGTGCATGGAAAAGGATAACTGGTGTTTTATGTGACTGAAAAGTACCAGAAAAGGTGAAAAGTAAACTGTATAAGACAATGGTGAGAC
>JAUYWI010105139.1:0-11267 GCA_034780595.1 Parotoplana pacifica
TGAGAAAACTTTCATAAAACAATTTAACCCATCAATTAATGTTAATTATACTCAGTAATTACTTTCTATTACTTTGTTTATTTTTTTCTTGATCTATATCTTGTTATTTTTAAAGTATAAAAGCATTTCATTTTGAAGCTAGTCATCAGAATTTTATTAGAAAAAAGTTAAAATGTATACCAAAAAATGATCTTCAAAACTTTTCTCAGGCCACTCACTTCCACTAATTAACTTTAAATGGGTGTAGGTTCAAAATGAATGCCAATTATATTTTGAAAAGTCTTTTATCATGTATATAATATTATTCTTGATAAAGTATATCTGAACTGACATATGCTTTTATATGTAGAAAATGCTAGTTTTTTTTGAAAATTTCTGGATTCACCCAGCTCTGGGGCAAATCTGGAAGTGTAATATTTTCTATTTTTGGACTCTAAACAACATTGCAGAGTGACAGCATTAGTTTCTTTTAATAATTATAGACAACATTAAAAAATAGCAAATCCTTCTGGATTCACCCCCACCCCCTTACTCATTAGAGTTTGTAATTGCATCAAGCATGATTAATACATACTTGAATAGATACAAGGTTGTGTAACACTCATGACACTCAACCCAGCAAGTTGTGCATAATCCAAGTAAATGGGTCATCTTTGATTCTGGAGCATATGCTTTCAACATGAGTTCAATGAATTTTTGTTATTTTGGACTCAGTTTTAAAAAATGATATAGGTTTTGCAAATTAATTGTTGTTTTTGAGACATTTTGTTTCTTTTTAAATTTTGTAATAAATATTAGCTAACAAAATAGTTAAAACAAAACTTATTTTTACCATGAGTTCAGCTGATAATTAAAAAAAATGAAAATCGGCGATCAGTGGCGGAAATTTAGAGGATTTATGATATCAAAAAATCGATTCCGACGTAATGATGGAGATTCTGATCTCTGTAAACCAGTCAATTCAACCATGCTAGTGTTATCAATATAAGCACAGATGCGCAGTGTTCGGCGGGAAGCAGTTAGACGGGTCACACAAATATTCGGCCTCCGGATTGAATGAACACCACAGTGCATAGTCAAAACCACTGCGGGCAGCATCCATCAAGCAACAAACGCCTCTGCTGGAATCCGACCAGCCTGTTTCAATGCTGCAAATGTGATAGCGGCCTTTTGGTAGTCCCACTGATGGTCCTCGAGACATTTGGTAGAGAAATCAAGTCGCATACCCGACTCCCGGGAAAAGGATTGAGCCATGGTGTCGTGGTCTGTTGGGATTGACAGTGAGGGCGCTGCAGCCATCGAAGTACTGCTCCCGGAGGCGGAGGCGTCGGTTACAGCCGTAGACGCAGCAGGAGCAGTGTAGGCATGTTTCTACAAAATAAGTGAATCCATCTCGGTAATAATTTGTTTTATTTAACTTCACAATGCGCACCTCAATTTGCCATTGTTTAAAATGATCGTTGATATCGAGGCCTCCAACAAAAGTGTACGAGACAGCGAGCTCTTACTTAGCGACATCACAATTTGAAGTTGGGTAACAGAAACTTCCATAAACAAAAATGTCATCTTAGCAAAATAAAGAAAACACAATGTTATAGGTAATTTTTGTGAGAAAAGTTAAATCATTTTTAAGGCCATTATTTAAAAAAGGGAAATTTTCAGAGTAACTAATAACAAGCTCCATCATAATTCGTGGGACTCACCTTGAGAGTAGCATTAGTCGGATATACGAACATTTTATATTGCTCAAGCTGTGATTATGCCTGGCTGATGAGGCCCAACAAGGCCGAAACAGCTGTCCTGGGCTATTCATTTGCGAGTAGTATGAATAAGTAGTATATTGTTATTATACTTTTTATTATTTCTCTTAACACATATTTAAAATTATCACAATTGGAATCCATGGTACTGACAACTTCTACATTAGAGAAGCTACAAACTGTAGACCACAAAGTAGCTTAAGCTTTATTCATTTTCTTGTTCCTAGTGTAGCTGTTTATTTTTAATTGTTGCAGAAACACGTTTCTTTTTGACTTTATGTAGATGATTCATTTCAAACTAATTGTAACTAAGCTCTACCACCTGAGGCAATGTGAGTAGTCAATTAAAATGATTGCCCACTGCAGGCCACCTTTCGTCATTAACGTTACATCCTCTCACACCAGACTCCGTCAAATGTTATGACTAATCTGATGGCCTTGATAAAAGGAACCCCAGAGGAGTTTAGAAGCCTTGAATACAACTGCCACAGAAAGTTTGCCTCCTAAACCAGCAACAACTAATAAAAGTAAGACATTAATTTTAATGCCTTCCAAATACTAAGTCTCAGATTTGAGCAGGATAGGATGTTTCATTTGGATTTCAGAGTCATTTAAGTGATTTGGGCCAAAAATATGGTCACCCCCCCCCTCCCCAAAAAAAGATAATTAATAATTTTACAAAAATTAGTCGTGTTACTGAGTGCCAGGTGTAAAGTACGATAAAAAAATCGCCCGTCTCCCTGTCAGAGGGAAATCAACCGACCTCTTAAAAAGAAATGATGATGATGATGATGATGATGATTTCCTTCATTACATTTAACCCCACACTGTCCGGGCAGGTCACTGGGGGTCGTATGTTTGCTACATATCTAAAAATATATTAGTTAATTAACTTCTAGTAAAATAAAACAAAACAATCAATAGTGCGAATACTTCCTCTTTTATTAGTATGTAGTTTAAAAAAAACACTGCAGAATGTTTCGTTAGTTTAAAGCACCCTTCATCGTCGACTAGAGCGATGATATCATCATTGTCTAAGAACTTCAATTTGACACGCTCGACATAACGCACTCGTATAAACCACCAAACAGATACAAAATGGCACTGAACTATTGAAATGCCATACAAAGATAGCAATTCGAAATGTCGATTTAAAATAAAAGTCATATAAGTACCTACTTTTGGATCTCATTCGGTAAAATGTTTGCTTATATTATAAATACATATTTTTATTTAGCTGCTTGCTACCTCGCCTATCGCATTCGAGAGGTGACAGGGTACAAATCCCCGCATCTATTGACAAAGAGAGATAGGCACCAACTCCCACAGAGTTCTGACTCAAATGCTGACATTCAGGCCAACTTGGAACATGATGAACTCCGAACTTGATTAATTATAGCGCAGATGATGTCCTCCTCTCCACCATGTGTCACTATTCATTAACAATTATGCATGTTAATCAATAAGCTAATTGCATTCATCATACGTACAGATAAAACCCCAAACCACAAACTTTTTGTCCCGAAACGAAACGCGGAAACTTGGTGGAAGGGGTGGGCACGATCTGACAATTGGTTGTTCCCCATAATCTCTGACCCACAGCCGGTCTCAACCAACTCTAGTAAAATTGACAGAAAAATTGCAATATACATTATTACTCATTTTATAAATGCAGAAAGAAATAATGCGTGGAAAGTTTGGAAGTGGGTAAATAAATGTGTCTAGCTAGTTACATAAAACCAATTAAAACGAGTCAATGAGAATAGTCGATTCTTTTATTTGAGTTTAAACCATAGACATTAATTATCAAGACACAACTAGATCGGGGAAGCATAAATCCAGTCGGGACATGGGCATTGTCAATGTCAAATATTTGAGAAATAAATAATAACAACATTGAAGATCTCTACAACAAGACAGAGCAACCATATAAAGCAGAAATACAATTAGAACAAATAGACGATGACCTCCGCGCAGCAAAATAGAAGAAGCCATCCAATATATGAAAAAGATGAAAAGCAGAGGTGCGGATAACACGCCATCTTGGACCAACTGCATTCATTACAGCGGCTTACCGAAGTTTACAATGACATGTACAACAGAGGAACAATCATGGCGGCCCAATTATTTCTACAAATCAAATATAATCCCATCAAAGAAGAAACCTAATGCAACTGAATGTTCAGACCAGAGAACAATCAGCCTGATATCACATGCGTCGGAAATAATGCTAAGCGATTGGAGACAGAGGAATGACACAATTTGGATTTAGAAGTGGATGTGTGGAACCAGGAAAGCCATAGGAACGATGAGAACAATCATAGAAAGAAGAAGAGTACACAATATGCTTCATTGACTTTGAAAAGGCATTTTCCAGTGAATGGGAAAATACTCATGCAAACAGAGGAAAGAATCGGGATGGACTGGAAAGGCCAAAGACTTATTCAATCAAACAACAAAGGCAAAAAACTGAATTTAACCAATCAGATCCAGCGGAGATGGGACAAGCAGCAACACCACTACTGTTGTCAATCCATGATGAATGAAGCATTCGACAACGTAAATGGGGTGGCGAGTTAATATAAGAATCATGGACCACAAGAGCTATCCTAGATGTTTGTATTAAATTTGAGAAATGGTAAAGAAAGACTATTTTTTCACCTTTTAATGTACTTGGAAATCTAAATTTGCTATAACGCTTTCTCTTAAAACAAAATTCGAATCATAAAATCGCCTGTAAATGATATTGTTCTAACAATATCCCAATTTTCATCACAATAGTGCAATGCTAAGTTAGAATTTCATAGGAGGGGTTGTGGAGGGGAGAGGGGGGGCAGGATCAAATCGCCCCTACCCCCGATATCTCACAGCGTTAAGTAGCCCGGTATGGAGAGGGTTAAGACAAAATTCTTCAGATGCGTTTACTTAACAACAGCATCAAATGAAGAAAAAATGTACAACAAATGCCAACATGACATGATTTATTAACTACAATCTGGGATCTGCGTCAAAAGCTGTCAGTCATACTAATAGTGAATTTTTAATAGTCTTTATTGTTTTCCAAAAGGAAATACTACATTACTTTAATGTAACAATTAACTATGAATAAATAAATGATTAAAATCCAATTTCGTTTTCTTCTTATTTAGAAGCAATTGATGTTCACCTACTTACTTACCTAGCTGAATGGGTAAATTAGATTTTTAAAGCGCCAGTGTGCCCACGAAACCGAAGTATTGTTTTTCAATTTCATTGACAATACGATGGCAATATGGGGGACGGTTATAATAAAAAATTTCCCATTTGGTCCAGATCGAGTTTAATCAAACTTTCGAGAGGCAACGGTGTTTGAATGAACTACCAGTCCAATAAAAAATGAAAGCTCTGGGCTCTATGCTCAGATATATCGCTGAAAAAAGTTTTATGAATTGGCGTGGTTCTACGCTTACAGGAAAGATGTTCTTGTAAAAATATCTTAGCTAATTTTTATTAAAATTATTTAAAAAAAAAATACTACTTGCAAGTAATATATAAGTTTATAAAATATTTGTTTGCCAGATATACACGGAATAACATATCTTCAACGCTCAAACAGTCGTCTATTGAAACAGATCTGTTTTCGCAAGATGACAATCATTAGGAAACCGCTAGGACTTGGTTGATCGAGATCATCTCAACATTTTTGTTTTTTACCGGAACACGCCCCCAATTTCACTTTGGCTATGATGAACAAAAAGGTAAAAAACATATTGTGTGATGATTCCCGTCAGATAAATCAACAATGAAGGTTATTATTTGTAATTAAATTGTTTATCATGTAACTCTATGGACTGATAGTACAATAGATTTGATTGTTCTTAGTATTGATTGTGTGTACAAAGTTGACGTAAATCGAACCTATTTTTCTCTTCACCAATATTGTTCAGCCTTGAGTGACCACCTTAAGTGATCCCAGTGCTTTCTTGTGCCCACTGTGTAGATTAAGACAAATAATGTTTTAATAGTACCCATAATACGCCTTTCAGACCTCGAAAGTTTAATTAAAGTGTCTTTGGCTTCCGGAGTAATTATTGCTATAAACTATAAAATTAATCAAATACACTTTATTGCTTATTATATTGGTGTTAAATGGCAGGCCAAACTTGTAGCCTACCAAAATTGTTTCTCCCTTAGTCCACGATATCTATGTTAGTTTGTTATTCCTTTTTATCCGGCGGCTCAGATTGAAAGTGAAAGCTCCGACTGAAATGATATTAATGCAGCAACGAAGCCAGCCAGCCAGCCGCATGTAGATAATATTTACAATGCGTTTAACTTATTATAATACCAGAAAAAGACAAGTGTAGACAAAAGAAACACATCATTCATGGTTGTCAGCGGATAGAGTGTCAGACGAGTAAACCTTAAACCCCCCCCCACAGTAACCTGGCTGGTAAATGTATCTTTAATATCGCTACCACCCACATTTACAACCCAGTAGAAGATCCGTTATTTTCTTTTGACAAGTAGAGGAGGCAAGTTATATTTTTATTTTTTATTTACTAAACTTAACAAACACACTACTTCCAGGGGAAAAACGGTTTAGATACACAAAAAAAATAGTTTGCTCAACTAAATACAATAGATCAATAGGAAGAATGAATGGTAGTGGTAGAATGTTTAAAATCATGAATCTAGGTACATTCATTTACATATGTATATACCCATGATGATGTGAATATACCTGTAACTATAGCGTACCTATGTATGTATATGTTGCAAATATGTTTTATCTTAGAACTAAGTGCTTTTTAGTTTCCCAAAACGGCTGGTTAATGCATCTAAATCAGATAACATGAATGCCGATAAATATATATAAACTTGGCAGCTACCGTTCCTAGCAAAAGGAATTTAACTGGGCCAGTGCACCATAATGATAGAAAACAAGATGGAAGGGTACATACAAACTCATTGTCTTCAATTTTCATTGAAACTATTATCTCCCGATGATTGGGTTGAAGTAAAACCTCTTTACAGACATTGCATCAGTGGCTTTGCAACATTCCTGACGGTTAACTGCGCATGATTATAGACTGGAATGCTTAAATAAATTATGAGGAACATGTTAGCCACTGGAAAACCTAAAAACAGGAGGTAAAATAAACACCTCCTGTAATTCAATATTGAAACAATATCAATTAGAATTGAAAATACATCCCACGTATGACCTTAAGATTTTCAACTGGGTAACTTTATCCAGCATGTGTCACAAAAACGCGTTTAAATTGTGTGGTCGACTTGTAAAATGAAGATGTTATTTTAGTCCAGAAATACACAAATATAGTTTATGACAAAAATAGTAATCAGTTCTCGATATAATTTTCCTCTGGTCATTTTGGGGGTGGGAGGGGGGGGGGGGGTAAAGAATGTTTGGATAAAATTTCCCAGATCTTGTTTGCTGTTAAAATTGTATCACGCATGTCAAACTCCAAATTACGAATACTGAATCTGTCAATCACATTGAAATCATGCGAGTCGCTACAGAGCTGGATTCCAAGGGGGATTATATGTACCTACGTATACTGTGTTCATCCAACAATTTCTGGTCATGTGCGCGCAGTCTTGCATTGTCATCTGTGATAATAAGGTGTCATTTCAGTGACAAAATGTGCTCCTCCAAGAACGAACGCGATGTGTCTTTCTCCACAGTTGGTGCTTTGGTTTCGATTGAGAGCCTGAAAGCCACGATGTCCTCCAAATGTCACAGTGAGAGTTGGACCGTCTGAGAACGAATTTGCACGATGTAATTGCCAATGAAGGAGATCATTTGTAAACAGCTTTTCTGGACCAAAATAACATTTTATTTTTACCAAATCAACCATACAAATTAAAGGCGGTCCTTTTAATTAATAAATACGTTTTTATGACACACTCTATATCCACTTCTTGACATTATGAAGATGCAATAACCGAAGAAACCACATGTTTGTTTACCTTAAGAAAAAACTGAGCAATGTGGACGCAATGAGACGCAAACATTTGTTAGACCTGTCAGCCGATGGACGAGACATCTGTTAGCAAACACACTATCAATGATCTGTTAGACGATTGTAGTTTATAAGTCATCTATTAAATCGCTATTGTGTTTTCTAACAAATCACCGGTCTAACAAATGATTGATTTTTTACGCAAATCATATTAGGTGACATTCAAAGAGTCGCCAATAAAATAATTGCCATTAAAAAAGGTTTTAATCACAAAGTCGCCTGCAAATGGTCGTCCAAATAAAATTCGCTCCAAAAATTGCCGTCTACTTAAAATTATTGTAAGAAAAAAGTCTTCTTCATAAAAATTAATCATGAACATCACATCCTGTCTTCTATATTAACATGTTATACAGTGTGTCCACAAAAGTGGGTGTGATAATGATTAATAGATATCCTTGTAGCGGTTAATATTGATTTTACATAATATTCATAGATTTATCAAATTAAATTTTTTTATTGGCTTGATTTATCTGACTGATTCACACCCCATTTGTGGACAAACTGCACAAATTTCAGGCAATAACTATTTCCCAATTTGGCTGCGATTCCAATAAAACTCATTACGCATCAAGCGTGTTTTGATATTCCTGTGAACTTCGTAAATCACATATTAGTTGACCACCACTGCATTTATTTTTATGGAGGCTTTATCGGGATAATTTTGCTTAAAAGAAAGTTTCAATCAGGTTCAACGATTACTCAGATGTTAAATATGGTTTTTCCATTGTTCTATAGATAATATGCATGTCTGGTGACAATATGCGAGAAAAACATTCCTATCATAATTTCAACAAATGGAACAGGTTAGAAAGCATGGATCATAAAACTGTAGAACAATAATGAAAATATAGTTTGTGTGGATACTAAAAGTAATCTTGATAATAGGTATACGTAGCCTAAATAATTAATGAATCAAATATATAAACGAGAAATACGACGATGGACGAATCTTATGCAAAAGCCAGCCAAACCATAATACCTAATCTATGTATTGTAGGTACCTGCGATCGGAGATATAATAAGTGTAAGAAATAGAATTAACAAGGTTAAACTGCCGAAGATATTATTGTTTGGATGCGTGACAAAAGGTGTGTTTCGTTGTTAAAAACTCACAGAAAGAAGAACCAAGAACTATTGCCAATGTATGTACAGGCCTCATACTCGTATGTGTCTCGACAATATAGGTAGGTAGCTGGCTATAGACAGAACTCCCCTACAAAGGACAGATTATTAAAGACAAACTTTGAAGATAAGTTTAAATATATATTACTACATATCCCAGGAATATAGAATGCGACTCTGTGTGTGTATATATAACTACATTTATTTCTCAAAATAATATGCCTAGTTTGTTACCTAATGTGCCAAGCCATGCATACATTATCTCTCCAAGTTCCTTTTAGAAACTTAAGACCTGTTATTTACAGCTAATTTGTTTAGGACAAGATAATAATAATAGTTTATCATATCAAAATAGAACTTTTCGACAAAAATTTTCCGCCTATTTACAGTCAAAATATCTATTAAAAACACAATTAACTCTTGATTGACTGGTAAATTTTTAAAAATTTGAGTAGTCACAAATCTCAGGCAGCGTGTCCTACTAGATAGCAATCACAGTGACCTGTCCCACATCCCAGGCAAGCCCGCATAGTCTCAGCCAAGTACTCAGCTCAATCTGATTGCAGTGAAGGCATCAGTGGTTCTGCTCATACTTTAAAGCTCTTATCTCCCGCAACCGACCTCAGCTCAGTTTGCAGATAAATTTTGATCGGAAGTCTGAACCAACCTGTACACCGAGACTTAGGTCAGAGTTATAAATGTGTCTAGTCAACTGAAATTTTGACAAGCATGATCCTCAGAGGCCAGTCGATAGTAAAACCCATTCACGATTTGTTTTCTTGCAGCTGCGGCTGTATACAGAAGTACCTGCTAATAAGCCTCATTTAGTTAACATAAGTACCTCCAGTCCCGAACTGTTCGACAAATAATCGACATCTTGATCCCATATAATGTACAAAAGATAGGACGCTTTCTTTTCCAGAATCCACGTTTACAATACTTATCCGGCATACACTACACAGTGTTGGCATGTAATTATTGGCAGCCAGGGCTGGAGTTAACTGTAGAACAAAATGGAAAAAATCGGACTTGGTAATTAATGTTTATTTGCCTGGCTTAAATATGTAGAACGCTTTTACTTACTACATACAACAAAGTTACGGCTTCATTGAGAAATATCTATCTCCCTATCTCTAACATCAATTTTAAGCCGAAAACCAACACCAATCTATCGCAAAAAGTGCCTTTGTATTAATAATAATCTGCCTTGTAAAATATATTATGTTGTAAATCTACTTAGCTAACTAATGCAGTAGTTCTCCGGGGTAAGCAAATCCACACCTAAGTTACTTTAAGTTTACCAAAACAATAACACGAATTTTAATGAAACCAATTCATTCTGACAAATAAATGCAGACTTGAAATTGTCAGAACTGTTTCTATGAAGAAAGAAATCCTTACTGCAGCAAACAGACAAAATTAAACGAATATAATCTAACCAAAAGATGCGCAAAAAATATCTATATCTATAGCTTCAACATAAAAACAGCATCTTCCAAAATCACATCCAAACTCCGTACTCATGTGCATCTTGTTCTACACCCAAGCTGAAGCACGATATGATGGTCAGTCAAGCTTGGCGATTGAAAGTGTGCCATCTAGTTTATCCGAAATCCAAAAAATCTAAATCCCTGGAACAGTCGAGTCAGAAATAAAAATGTACAATAAATAAAATGCAATCCAAAAACAAGAAATATGGTGCGGGACTTAGGACCCTCAGCGGTGACTTTTAACACCAGTTTTATGTGTACACAACATTAGGAGGGCCATTAGATGGTCTGTAGCTCCCAAACGCAAGACGTGTGCATCTTAAGGCGTCCATTTCCTCATTTCCTAGATCAGTTGTGCCATTTGCAAATGTAAAAACCTTTGCTAGTCTATATTATGATGCTGCCGAACACAGACAGGTTAAAAATATAGTAATCAGCCTATTGAACAACAAATTCTTAAGAAAGGGTTCACAACACAGTAGGGATAACCTCACTGAAATTATAAGTGAATAGCAACACAATATCACTAAAGTAGAAATATGTAGCGAAGTAAGTCAGCGCAAAAAATCGAAAGTCATGAAATAGCCGATGGCGACAAAAATAGCAAAAAAATGTTTCATATTAAAGATAAAATTACAATAAAACGACAAATACTTTCTGCCCGGCGAAGGTACTTATATATTTTTGTGTGAAAGGTCATTTATACCATCTAAGCTGCTACAATAAAAGTTTATTTAGAATTAATCATCCTTTTGCTTCGATGTCTGAGTACCCATTGAATGGGATAGTTATGAATTGTTTAATTTTACTTTTGTGTCGTATAAAATGTACAAGCTCTAAATTTTAGACCAAGAACAGGGGGGGGAGGG
>JAUYWI010105150.1:0-11266 GCA_034780595.1 Parotoplana pacifica
ATTTATGTACATCGCCTTTTGTTAGTTATATACCAACTCTATGGTTATATACATATACATAATATTTTGAGAAAAGTATAAATATAGTCATTTTTGATTTTTAAACTATACTTTTTACTCATTAATGCATTATTTCTCTAACTGGGAATTTAACAAATAGTTCTGAAAAAAATGGGAATTTCATCACAAAAATTCTGTGGACACCCTGCATTTATTTTGATATGTACAAAGGAAATTTGTTAGATTTTAGGGATAATTTTTAGTGCTTCTGAGAATGTACTATTAAATGCCTACTACAAAGTTTCAAGTTGGGATATTTTCAGGGAAAAGTCAGGATTTTGATTTTACCATTAAGGTGTTGACATCATTAACAGATCTATCTTAACCAAATGCATACCACAAATATGAAAAAGATGTCATCACAATTCCCATATTCAAACCAAATAAAGATCCAACACTCAGCACATCATACAGACCTATTTCACCCATTGCCAACACTATTGAAAGATGGATCCTACTTTTTCTCCAAAAGAATATGCCAACCCCACCTAATCAACATGGATTCAAACCAAATCACTCATCTACAACAGCTTTACAAAACTTATCCCACAACATAGCTGCTGGCTTCAACCAAGCCACACCATCTTACAGAGTACTCACTACAACCCTAGACCTTACAAAAGCTTTTGATACAGTAAATATTCACATCCTGTCACAAAAACTCACTCTTCCTTACCAAACTGCTTGAAAATGCATCTCAAATTACATACATGACAGAAAACAGGTCAAGTTTAACAAAACCATCTCACCCATTGAAACATCCAGTATGGTATCCCACAAGGCTCTTTCTTATCTCCCACATTCTTCAACTATATGCTGATGATATCACCATACCTAGATATGGAACTGACATTTCCACATTTGAATATAGAATAAATAAATACCTCAATATTCTCCAAAATTACTTAACTCTAAACAACTGTGCCACACCACTCTTTAAGCCTGACAAAAACAATCCAGGTGTAATCAAATTCATAACCCACACTGGGAGGACTACCCTTTTTTACAAAGTAGGGGCTGCAACATTAACATATTTGCTCACTTGCTCATTCTCCAAGGATAATCAATTCCATGTGCCAATCTACACCCCTTTCCCCCAAAGATGATTTTCAGATATGTTATTTATCAACAAGATGGTGCCTCAACAATAAACTTCCTAACAAATGGATAGGATGTGGAACCACATGTAGAGGGTTTTTTGAATGGCCACCCAGAAGTCCAGATCTATCTGAATGATTTTTGGTTGTGAGGAGATATCAGACATGAAAAATTATACCTAAGAACGTATACACAATACTCTGAATGAGTTGACTGCAAAACTAAGGAGACTTCTGGAAATTAACAATGAAACTATCACAAATGCTTACTTATATTTTGTGCAATGTTGTCAACTTGTGTGACTACTGAAGGTGGTCACAGAGCATGTTTTGTAAATATTGTTTTATGACAGTTGTTGTATTATCTATCTACAGTACATGGTGCCTGCAGTCAGTATAAAAAATATGGTCAGTAGAAGTGTAAATTTTAGCCAAAGTCAGTAAATACTTGTCTATACCAGTAAAAAATAAATCCAGCCCTTTTTAATTTTAAATTTTGCCATATGATCAAAACATTTAGTAAACAAGTAATGCAAATATGCAATAAATAACTGGTTTTTAGACTAGTATTTTTATCATTTTTAAAAATCGAAAAAAATTCCTAAACCTTAAAAAATTTCAAAGCATGGGAGGCCTGATATTATGATGTTAACTGGGAAAGGAAATACATTGGTTGTTAACTGTTCCTACATCAAGGAATGACTTTCATTGTAAATTATGTTTAAAAAAAATTATTCTCTAGGTAATGTGGTGGGCAAAAAAGCAGTAATTCTAAATCTAAAAAGCATGCACAAAGTACTGCCAATGTTTCTAAATCACTATTTACTTGACCAACATATTCAATCTCAAAAGAGTACCTCCACAGATGTCAATGTGCCAATATCAACAAATAGAGCAGAAGTTATTTGGATTTTTAAGCTTGTGTAAGATCATCAGACTCCAATCTGTGTCTGTACTTCAATTCATGGATCCAGAAATCAATATATTGAGAACATTTTCTTTAGGGTATGATAAAGCCAGCTATATTCTTTCTTTTGGACTTGCACCATTTTTTGAAAACAAATTGAAACATCAGCTCAAGTTTCAATGCTTCTTGGTTATTTCATGTGATGATAGTCTAAATAAGATAGCACAAAAATACCAGATGGACTTTTATGTGAGATACTGGGATTTTAATAATCAGGTGACAATTCATTATCTGAATTCAGTTTTTGGGGCACAATAATGCTTCAGATTTAGTGGCATCCTTTTTCTGTGAGCACTAAACTAGGAGAGTTTGGTATATACATTAGTCAGTCCAGTTTCATCTATATTGTAGAAGATTAATGGTGGAAAATTTTCAACACCACATTCTTCATAGAATTTTGTAAGATCCAAAAAAATTGTAGCACTTGTTCCTTATTAAACGCTTGAGCTCTAGATGCTGATAGACCTGGGTTTCTTAGAACTAATTCAGGATGTCTCTTTTGAAATATGAGCCACCAATCTCTAGAAACCATTCCTCAAACTCTCCATGGTTCTGGCATTGGTCTATTAACTTTTTTGTCCAAAAACTTCAAATATTTATATGCAATTATACAAAACTCTTGAAGAGACAAAGGAAAACCTCTTCTACCAACGTAAAGTACATGATTCTTCAAAACTTCTTCCTGTTCAAGCAATAAGATCATTTTTCCTCCTGGACAAATGTTTTCTACAAGGCATATCTTTGCAAAGATTACAAGGAACACCAAATTGTTGAGTAGCGACATTTAAAGATGTTCCTTGTTTGAAAACTGAAACGTCTCTTACTAAATCTTCCTTTGTGTACTGTAGTCTTATATTCTTAATTTTGTATTTTCATGGCATTTTAAAAAGCAAAAAACAAATGCAGAAGTGAGTTGAATGTGTAAGTAAATTATGATCAATGAAATTTTTTTGCACAAATTATCAATGTCTGGTGTGTAGAATAGCAAGTTACCAATGGGTAGTGATAGTGGTAATCGATTTTGGTAAATCTATGTATCTCCTATTTTAACGTTATAACTATAGACATGTGCAGGGTAATATGGACACTAAGTGCTTGAAAAAAATCTGTTTCTCACAAATTCTCTACAAGCAAAACTTACAATTTGTGCAATTATGCAAGAGTGTCCATATCACCCCTCAAATTTATTTAAATTTTATCTATCTATTTTTCCATTAAATCATTTAAAGAATGCATCCCACAGGTTTAGAAAAATAGGAGAAATACTGAGTTTATTCAGGAACAATGGATTTCAGAAATCTGTGCTCTGTGCTGATTTATAGGCTCAGCTCCTGCCTCACCATGCCTGAAAGCAGATTGTATGCATGTAAAATTCTGGGCAAATGACTTTTCAGCTGTGCAAGGTACTTGCCAATGGAAACAAGATTCTTCACACAATTATTTTGTTTAAAATTAATGGAGAGGTGGCACAACAGTTTTCAGTTTTCTTATTGCTGCTCTTCAATTTTAATAGGAAACAGAAAAAGGAACTCCTAAAGAATAATATTATTGACATGATTGTATATTCTAGTAAAGGTCTTATGATACATGCTAACAACAACTTTTTGTTTTCAAATGACAATGGTTTGCATTGTGAACTGGATGTAGTGATTTAGGTAAATGTATATATTATTGCTCAGAAAGAACCACAAATGCTAGATACTTTTCATAATGCATAAATTTTCATTGTATAGTGTAGCATACATACACCTACATTTACATGTAGAGCATATGATTGCTTTTTTGGGGGGGGACATGTTCCCTTGCTTTGGTAGCTTTGTGGGGGCTTTGAACCCCAGACTCCATTGTTGTGGGGGTTTTGCCCACCCTCACATGTTTCTCTTTTTCCAGAATTTTTTTAGGAACCTCAATGAATGCCTTTGTCACAAGTAATTCTGTTCCTACTGTAATGTTGCCAAAGAGTGGCAACACTATAGTAATAGTTTTTACAGGGCTGGGAAAAAGAAACCATAGCACCTAATTTTTGAAGAATTTCAAAATTTGTGTTATAATTTTTAAGTTTATGTATAGGTAATACTTCTTAAGGATATGTCAAGAGTTATTGGTACCCATTGGGGTGAATTTTTGAATATCCAGTTGCCTTTCTGGTAGCTTGGATGTTTTGCCTCCGAATTGCCTGCACCCTAGTGAACTTTAGTATGTACAATGCAAAGCACAGACAAGCAACTTATTACACAATCATTTGTGGGTGGGTTTGAGAAATTCCAGCCCTCAACTCACATACAGCTGCAGGATAATGATACATGTGTTGGGTACATAAGAGGGGAAAAGGGGGGATTTTTCTGAATGGTCAGAATGTTGTAACAACTTGGGGGTGATAAATATTGTTGTTATAATGCACCTATACATATTTATTAAATCACTTGTGTTTTCATTTGCATGACTGTGCAGATTGTTACACTACAACATGAAGGGTGCTCATACAGAGCTCTTGCAGCCTGATTTGCAGCTCTAGTAGCCATGATTTATGATCTGGTGACATGATTTCATGAAACTGGCACCATAGATGATTGTCCAAGGTCAGGGAGACCAAAGTTTTCCAGTTTGGGGCAGGACAGAAGTTTGCTATGCATGTCCCATAGAAGTTCTCAGAAGAGTAGCCAGGCACTAGCCCAGGAGTGGGTACAAAGGAGTGATGTGGTGGCAACTTCAAGGACTGCATTTCAGACCTTTCAGTCTGGTTGGTTTTTGTACATTGCACCCAAGAAACCCCTTCTCGCTGCTCATCATTCCAACCAGCTTCAATGGGCTGATGAGCATCTTTCATGGATGCCAATCCTCTTTGTGCAGACAACTCATTTCAGGAGTTGAAGAGGTGCTGGCAGGGTTGAAAACATAATACAGGCAAGGTTGCAAGGTGGTGGAGGCAGTGTTATGGTTTGGGGTGCATTTCATCAAAGGGGCCTCTGGAACTGTACCAAATTCATTGCAGGCTCAATGCCCAAGGCTACCTACAGATCTTCTAACAATGTGTGCCACCATTTGTGCCACTGTGAAGGAATTTGTGTACCAACAAGACAAGCCACACCCCACAAGGTGCATGTAACACTGTTGGTTCAAGCAAGAGGACTTCACAGTCATGGTGTGACCACCCAACAGCCCTGACTTCAAACCCATTGAGAATGTTTGGGCTTGCATCAAGGCAAAACTTGACAGGAGGGTAGTTCGTGGACTGCAGGAGCTCTTTGATGCAGCAAGTGATATTTTCCAAAAATTGCCACAGCTGATTGAGAACCTTCTGCAATTGATACCCAACCACTGCCTGCAAGTGATTGACAGTCATGGGTGTCAATGTGACTACTAAGTCACTTCCCCTTTATGAGAACATGATAACAGCCCATTTCAGGACTAACCACTTGTTGATTGATGCTTTCAAATAATAAACATTCATTAATTATGCATATATATGACAAAAATGTAAAGAAAGGTGCTATTTCTGTGTGTGTTATGGTTTCTTTTTTCCAACCCTGTATTTTCATTTTGGGCCCCTGCCTCTAAGTAAGGGGTTATCAATATTACTGGTCACATCTTTTTAAAATATTCCACAAATGAGTTCTATAGGGTAAGCAGCTCTGGTTTTTAGGTGGCTTAAATTTTTTCTTAAACATGAATTCACTTTATTAAAAAAATATGTCTATTTTATGTTATCATTATTTATTTTCAGTCTCACAGAAAATTTTCTGCACCTCGTCATGGTTCTTTGGCTTTCTTGCCTAAAAAGAGATCACGTACTCAAAGAGGTCGAGTGAAATCATTTCCTAAAGATGATAAAAATAAACCTGTTCATATGACTGCTTTTATTGGTTACAAAGCTGGTATGACTCATGTTGTTCGTGAGATGGAAAGGCCTGGATCAAAGATGCATAAAAAAGAAGTTGTTGAGCCAGTTACAATAATTGAGACACCACCAATGGTTATTGTTGGTATTGTTGGCTACATTGAGACAGCTAAAGGTCTTAGGACCTTCAAGACTTTATGGGCTGAACATCTAAGTGAGGAATGCAGACGCCGCTTTTACAAGAACTGGTGAGCTTTTATGAACATTTCTTATGTTGTATGGCATGGTTTCCATCTGTCCTGATTTCAGTGGGCCAATATGGTTGTTTTGGTGCCTCTTGGATCAAATTTTTATGGTTTTTGAAGCCTAAGAATTACAAGTGAACTAGCTTTGTTTTATTAAAAATTGTATTCTCAAAAATATTGTTTGTTAAAAACAATACTCAAATTATAGGTTTTAAATATTCAACTGCAAACAATTTCTGGGAATGCCAACCTCCACTAGCACATTCTTATCTTTCTGGCACTGTCATATATGTATCATTTTTGACATTTCCCTTTCAAGCATTAATTAATGGTAGACAACAGCAGTCCATCATGTACATAATTTCCATTGCATTGAACTTAGCTCTAAATTCTAATGGATCATATGGGATATGTATGTTACCAATATGTAGTTGCCAATGATACAAAATTATGTTGATATTATTATTTCTAATCTTTATTTATATTAAGTTTGACTATTTTGATTTATCTATTTATTGATTCTGGTTTAATTACAGTTCCTCTCTTAGTTTTGACACTCACTGGTGGATGACTATGATGAACATCTTATTCACCTGCTCTACATTTCATTGAAGATGCTCCACTCTTGATTAATTTTTGGTCATTGATGAGCTTTTATCTTTATTGAATGTTGGTAGCAGGATCTAGGGCATTAGTGTCCTTTTATTTTCAGGTATAAGAGTAAGAAGAAGGCTTTTACAAAGTCTTCTAAGAGATGGGCTGATGAAGTTGGAAAGAAGTCGATTGAAAAAGACTTGGCCAAGATGAAGAAATATTGTAAAGTTATACGTGTTTTGGCCCATACTCAGGTAATTTTTTATACAAATAATTATGCCAAATTATATTTTGAAACTAATACAAAGTGTATCACACCAAATTTAAAGCAATGATTAACTTAGAAATATTCTGTGTTATTACAGATTTTTTTAAAATTTGTATTTAAAAGATTGTTTTTTTATGTCTGATTAAGAAATTTCAATGATTCACAATATCAATTAGTATGTCCTATTCATTAGCTTATTAAATCACCTCACATGTTTGCTATTTGATTTACTAATGTGTGCAAATGCTATTAAAAGATTTAAATATGTATATTATCAATTTTGTTAGTTAAGATGACATTGATTGGGTGCTGGATTAAATAAAAGTCCAGTAAATTAATAAATAATTAATACTGTCTATTTATTATAGCTAGGCGTCCTTATTGATCATTATACTAAAGGATACTGGTTGTACATGATTAAGTATTTATAAATACAACTATTTTATTAATAAATATTAAATATACTTTTAATCTGGGAACTAAACAATGCTTTTTTATCACAAGTTAAATATTAGTATCTACCTGTCTACATTTTCTGTTGAGATGTTGCAAAACATGTTTAGGTTTTGCTGAGATGATTGTCAATAAGCTAGAATATAACTATTGAAAATAGTGATGAGTGTCAGCCATGCCTGAGCAAGGGGGCGTGTCCCCCCGAAATTAAAAAAGGGGGTGGAAAAAGAAAGGAGGGGAGAAAAGAGAGAGGGAGAAAGGAGGAGGGGGTAGCAAAAAAGAAGGGAGGGGAGGAAAGGGGTAGGGGTAGCATATATTCTTAGCCCTAATAGGCCATTAATTGATTGTTGCAGCAGAGTGTGATGACCTATATACTTAATGTGCTTCAATACTGAAAACCCCCTTTCAGCATCAGAAGAAGAGATTGGAATGATTAGTATGGTCCATATAATACATGCAATTCTTCTGTCCATGGCAAGGTTTTATTAACCAATATTCAAATAATTTGGGATGTGAATAAAAAAGGGAATATTCATCATTGATTCAGCTTAAACTGTGTGTATAATGTTGACTGTTAACTCTGTAGTTCCCCTCTGTAATTTCTTCATCCTGAACTTTTCATTTCAGCTATAGCCATGGAAGGGCAATATTTTTGTCTTTGCACATCCACAAGCCTAGAAATTGTTGATGCTTTGTTGATCCTAATTGATACTGTGCCAGATTTTGTGCATTCTCCGTTCTTATCCTTCCTGACCTGCTCCAATGTCTTTTTTTCTGTCTATATTATTGCTCAACTTAGTCCATCTGCTAATTCTGCCGTACAATTCCAAACAAGTGTGTCAACCAAAATACCATTTTTCAGGAGAGCCACCTAAAAGTTTATGTCTATTAATCATTGTCAAAGCATACTACTAGACCCATATTTAATAAATACATGTTATACCCGTGGATTTAAATAGATTTGGAAGCGGTTTAATTTTTATTGTTTATTGGAGTTGTAGTGGCTCATACGGTTTTCATATAATGAAATAATCATAATATTACAATGCCAGAAAAGTGTATAATTATCAATGATTATATTACTGGATTTAGTTATCATTTTATGAACAAATACAATAAACGATTAAAAATTACAATTTTTCGAACACACAAATTAAGTTTGGACACAAAAAACGGAAGTTCTACATAATGTATTAGGTATGGAACATGTTAATAATTTTCAGATAAGTCTTTGACTGCATCATTTTCAATTAATTCCTCCCAAAAAAGTCTCATTGAGTGGTACTAATTCATACTTTTCTTCTCGGCATTTACTCTCATGGTTGTATTTGCCTCTGGTGGTTCATTTTGTCGAAGAAACTACTTTTCATTAAAATTTTATCAGAAATTCCTCTTCGAAATTGGATTAATGGAACATTGTGTAAATAAGTCGCATATCTCCCATCAAACGCAGTTTTTATTGATTGATTTCATCCTTGAAGTGTTGACTCCTGACGATGTTCATCTGAACCGGCCAATCCTTGTTCCTTTCTGTGTATTTTGTTTTTTTCACAGTAGGTGCATTCTTCTGAAGATAAATTGGTAAAGCCAATATTACGTTCAGCAAATACCAATGGATAGGATTCAAAACTGAGAGAAATGTTGGGATTACGTTTTTTGAACAGGTGATAATGGCAAATAGCGTTGTATAGAAGTGTGAAGATATCGATAATGTGGTACTATTGGTCTGAACAATTCACTGTGTTCGTGTACCGCTGTCATATCCATTTTATGTGGGGCATGCTTCCCACGACGATCTTCAACTTTATGAACAACCTCATCATTGTTTGCTTTCAATCCAATTGTCTTGAGGGGAAAAAAACTTTATACAGAAACCATCTTGCTTTGTTCATTTGGAAGATGCCATTTGAAAGTAGTTGCCTTCCTCATCCACCCTTTTTCTTTTTGGTGCCATGCGTACAACCATTTCTTTCACCCACATACGCCATAAATCCCTAGATTTATTATTAATTTCCTCCTTAATTTGTTGTCTTCTCTCTTGAGATATACTGATGACAATTATTGACACAGCCTGGTTTACAATTCTCACAGCATGGTCCTAAGCATTTAGTTCGGCATCGCCGATTGCATGTTTGAGGAGAAGAAAGTAAAAGATGGTCCCATTGAACACGGACGTATAGAACTTCTTTTCGTATGCAACTGAAATGCCCCAGGTATTCTTTGTCTTTTCGGCATGACGTGATTACTTGATGATAAACGAGTAAAATTAATACAGAACAATTCTCAGGCTCAATTATTTTATACAATGTAATGAAATTTGATAGGTGCGTGCACGATATTGACTGGAATTTCAAAATGTGAATGTTTTGCAACTTTAATGGAAGCTATTTTAAGAAATGATGCGTGAATCTATTTTTAGACAATTATATCCATAAAATGAGAGCATAGAAATAGATATGCTTGTGCAGAATAGTAAAACGCCAATTAAAAGCTTTAAAAATAAATACAAGACAGTGACGTCGTTTCCTTTTTATTCTTTATGGCTGATACGCTTTTTTGGTATTGTATTTTAGAAAAAAATTGCGGATACGGTACAAAACCTGTCTATAACTTAGAAAGAAAAAAAAGTGTTTTTCACATGAACTCAGATTATGATACAACTTAGTGATCCTTACATAAAAATGTGTTTAACTAAAAAATGACAAAATGGCGGATACGCTTCTTTGGCATTGGATGGTAGTCTACTCGGTGAAGTGGTAGACGCAATGTTGACTCACCGGTAACCGATGGAAAGAAAATGGCCAACAAGATGGCAAAGGTGGAAGTGATGTCTGCTTTCATGGTCGATTCGCCAAGTGCCTCATTGGCTTTCACATCAGGAAGGCCATAAAGGTCGTCCTCTTTAGCATACCGAGACCAGAGGTTTTCTACAAGAAAAATAAAGTAAATTTAAGCCTATAGCTAACTACCAATAGAATAAAAACAAAGTCATGATAAAAACATATTACTTTTCGTTTAAACACTCATTTATTTGATCATGTCAGAATAAATATAAATGTCATTTTAGTTTTTCAACTGCTAACTGATGTACTTTTAGTTATTTAAATTTTAATTATACATTTTTTCAACTAACAGTTGTGTTTTGATGATAAATCAGCTTATTTTGATATTAATAGGCATTGTTTATTCAGCATTCCTCATTTTATGAAATGAATTTTGACAGCGCAGCGTGCTGATCCAGAAGAAGAATACATTAATTAAAATTAATAGATTAGATTTAGACGCCTCAAACTAGCTAATCAAGGTAATTTTATAGCAAAACAACAAAAATAATCGCGATAACAGCAACATTTTATCAAAAACTAAATCGTTAAAATAAAATAAGTAGACAATAATTTCAGCTGAAAACGGACCTTGTAGCCCAGCTATTAACCAATAGAGCAGCTATTAAGTTCTTCTATGTACTTTAGTAAAAAAGTGAGGGAAAGGTTAGATTAAATATCTAATAAAGATGTCTGAGGTTCACCACTTCCGCCTTAAAAAACATTAGCATGTTTTCTTTGAGCTCAGCACTGATGTGACAGAGTGCAATCTTACATACAGGGTGTCCGCGGAATTTTTGTGATGAAATTCCCGGTTTTTTGTGATGAAATTCCCGGTTTTTCCGGAACTATTTGTTAAATTCCTGGTTAGAGAAATAATGCATTAATGAGTAAAAAGTATAGTTTAAAAATGAAAAATGAC
>JAUYWI010105161.1:0-11266 GCA_034780595.1 Parotoplana pacifica
GTTTCTGGAACAATGTGTGGAGGAGTATAATTGTGGGATCCAAACACTTGAAAAGACTAAAGTAAAAGCATTCTGTCAAACTTGGTGGGTCGAGAAACATCAAATATTTGATGACATCCATTGCCTCTATGAGGTGATACTGATATGATTATCACTACTGGACTCAATAGTTGGGATAGGAAGACACTGACTGATGTGAGTGTTCATTTAAATACATTGATGAATTCATCATTTCTGGCAGCTTTTGAGACTGTTCACTTTCTCTTTGGATATACAAAACAGGATCCATAATGGACATTATAATTGCTTATGAATCCATTGATACAACAAAAACTGCATTACAGATGATCTGTACAAACATTGAAGAAATATTTCAACAAAGGGTATTCTTCAAAATGAAAAAGAAGGCTGACTCCACTGATGTGGAGATAAAGAAGCCTAGAGTTTGTGGTTGTCAGACACTAAAGGAGAACCATACCACCAATTGCTTTTAAGCTCAAGATTACTATTGTCAAACAGTGCTCATACAGTATCTTGACACATTAATAGCAGAAATTTCTCACCATTTTAACAGTTTATCCCTTCAAATATGTCATCCTTAGATGATCAAAAAATATCTAAGTTCCAATCCATGGCATCTATAGTTCTGACCTTCCTAATGCCTCCTCTTTTTTTGCAGGAAATTGACTGTTGGAGGTGTCACTGGGAGAGGGTATGCAGAAATAACATACCACACTATTGTTACAGACATTACACAACACCCATTTCAACCATCTTCTCTTCCCAAATGTTTCCTTCTCTTCATTATTCAAAATCTATTCTTACTTCCAGTCACTTCATGTATGGTCAAATGAGCTAATTCATCACTTAAATTTGTCAAAGATGCTAGATGAAACATGATGAGTAATCAAAGATTGAATGCACTGCTATTGTTGTTCAGTCATCATGATATCTCAAAGACCATCAACATCAATAAAGTAATTAACCACTTTGCCAAACAAAAACCACTTTGCATGTGCTTCATTAATCCACTTGTATAAAACAAATGTGTTTTCCTTAGAACATTTTTCATATGTCCTATGATATGTAAATACTGTCAATACATTTTATATGCACTTCTCCAAGGACTTTAATAATATAACTACTGTTTTTTCCCTGTTAAATAAGGGAAATACTTTAAAAACATATATTAAATATGTGTTACATTTTGGTATATTAATATAATTTATGCAGTATTTGGTATGCCTACATAAGTTACTTATATGTTTTTTTAAAACAATTGAACAGTAGAATAAAAGAAGTTTTCGATGGAATAAATTATGAATTATTACTTAATATGTGTATTTATGTTCATAGTATACTTATTGAAAAATGAATAATAGATACATGTATAAAGGTTAGGCACCTTTTTTCAGTAGTTTTCCTTCCTTAAACGCCCTCCCATTTTACCCCCTCCCCTTTTTTCTTCTAACCTCTCCTCTCTTCTTTTTTCCTTTTTTGCTATCCCCTCCCCCTTTTTCTTCTTTCGCCTCCCTTTTTTCTCTTCCACTCCCTTCTTTTCTTCTTTCCTCCACTCCCTTCTTTTTTCCTTTTTTGCTACCCACTCCCCCTTTTCCTTCTTTCGCCCTCTCTTTTCCTCCCCTCCTTTCCTTTTTTCTACCCTTCCCTTTCTGTACCCTCCCTTTTTTTAATCGGGGGGTCATGTTCCCCCTGTCCCCCCTTGCTCAGGTATGGTAATATACAATTTGTATTTAATAAGTATTTTATTCTTTTACTTCTTTTGATGTTTTCTTTTGGTCAAAATTTAGATATGACAAAAAGTGACCAAATTCATATGGTCTGAAGATGTCATGTTTCCACTTAGGAAAGTTGAGTTCTACTTTTAAAATAATAAAAACCAATTAGGTTTAGCTTTCCTTTGGTAACCTAACACAATCACAATCTCAAGTTCACAAAGGACATTTTCTTTATCATATAGGGTATACTATATATGCCATTTAAAATAATTCAAATTTCCATAAAACAGTTATAAAATATTCACTTATATTTTGTACACAGCTACTTTGGAAACATTTATTGTCATAATAAAGTATGTTCAATTGACTTCAAATTCCCAAGATGTTTGATTTTTGGACAAAAATCAATAATTTATATTTTGGAGCAAAAAAACAATTTTTGGCAAACCAAAATCAATAATCAATAATTTTGGGGGAAATAATTATAGATATGTGCTACCTGATCACATAGTAGTCCTTCACACCAAATTTCAAGTCAATTAGACATACTTTAATTTTTGGACCTGATGATGTCACTGGCTCCTAGTTCAGCCACCATTTTTTTTGTTCCAAATAAATTTTTATGCCAATAAATGTTTCCAAAGACCTGTGTTGTGTACTTACCAAATAAAAGAGAATATTTCATAATTGTTTTATGGAAATTTAATTTTTTTAAATGGCAATGATATATTATTCTTTTTCCCATTTTCGGTAGTCATTGTCCTTCACACTATTTACATTGACCACTTCTAAACTAATACAGTCAGTAACTTGTTTGTTCTTTTCATTTTCTGATAACAATGTTTATACTCAGAATTTCTAAGAGACTGTTTACCTCATCATATTTTATCTCTTTTTTTATCACAGTCTTCATCTAGCTAGTTTTCTATTTTATCTGCTCTCCTGTGTTTGGAAAGCTACTTGATAATTAGGTCACTTTTTCTGCTCAATTCACTCATTTATTTTAATAAAGAATCTTTCCCCACATTTTACTCTTTAACACCTCAACCATACTCTACTAATATTAGTCTTGTCAATGATCATCGCAAGTGCTTCTTTCAATGAATCAGTTTGGTTTTATATATATTACAGAATTTCTCTTCTAATGATTTCTTCTCCATTACAATAAATTAATGCATCCTGCTCCTCCAGATCTCAGTCTTTCTTCTATTATTCTATCTATAAAGACAGTATTCTCACTGTTGTCACTTCAAATGATTTCATACTTTTTCCCTTATTGTTATTATTGATAAACTAATAGAACTAACTATATTTAATCTTATAAAACAGAAAAATGTCTAAGTTATATTGTTTTCCTTATATATTTAGGCTAACCCTAGCATGAATATGGGGTGAACATTAATTGATCTTTATCTTAGCACAACAAGGGGTAATAAATTGATCACCTAAATATATGCATTTTTATTAAAGTCAATAATAGTAACAGCATAGAATAAGGTTTACACTATGTTATTAGTAATACTAAAATCATATATTTAATTTAGAAAATCATCTATACATAAAACATTTTGTTTTTATAGGCTTAGTCAAAATTTAAAATATATAGTTACCCTTACTTTTGAAGAGACTTTTACCAAATTTGATCACATTCATTAAATATTACAATTTTACAAGCTTTCTAAAATTGTATGACTTTTACTCTATCTACGAGTAAATATGATGTGTGTAGAATTCAATGTTTAAAATTATGAAAGTTATTTTGTTCTATTTTGTAAACACATCTTCAAAATTAAGATATTGTAGCCATGTTTTTTTAAATTTACCTTAAAACCATAAAAACAAAAAGTGTTATACATGGATGATTTGCTAAATTATATATATATACATATATGATTTTATTTCTAATAGCATAATGCAAAGTGTATGTTAATTGGGTGAATTTATCATCTCTTAATTGTGCTAAGATAAAAAGTATCTTAGTCATACTAGGAAACTATAAAGTAATATATGGCAAAGAAAATAAACTCAGCACTTTTGAATTAATTTTGCATAAACTAATTTAGATATGTATGTAGATTTAATTATGATATTTGTTTTCTTGTATTTGGTGACTACATTAAAATTTTGAGGTCTTTTTTCTATTCCTTCCATATTAAATGTACTCATAAACAGAAATAGCCATAAATAATTTACCATATCTACCCCCCATATTAAAATGTAAACAATCATAGATATTGATTTATGCATTTACTATACAAAATTGCATAAGTTAATTTTCATTATTTTTATTAATCTGTGGTTAAAATCATAGATATAAAATTTTACCATTTGAACTAAAATATATTTTTGAAAGCTCCACTAAGAGCTTCCATTAAATGAAAATAGACTTATGTTTACATTAAATATTTCCTATCATGAAGTTCATCAATCATCATTTGATATTTTTTCTTTATTTCTCAAATATTCAACATTGAAAAATGCCAAGCCCTCACTTGATTTATTTTTCCTCAAGCTAGATTGTCAATCTAGTTTTATCTATAGTTTAAAAAATTTAAATTATATAAGAAATTTAAGAACTTTTCCCAACTTCCAATAGTGTTTGACTTTAGAGTGTGTAATATTATCAGTTTTAAAAATAGAACTCTTTCTAATCAATTTAGTATGTAGGACCAATGATAACTAGAAGAAGAAAAATTTTCTTTTGATTATTGAGTTATGGCTTATTTTATTATAAAACTACTAAAAGCTTTTTAAAAATACCTACACTTAAAATGCTCTACATTAATTCCCCTTAATTTTTAAACTTAAATAGTTGACAAAAATAGTTTTAAAATATAACAGCCTTATCTATCTCGTTTCTAGCCTCTGACCATGAGCATTTGGACATGAGAAAATTACTATTTGTAGACCTATTACTTTTGTGATAAACATTCACTTATTCATATATGGTCAGAATTTTTATCCAAGTGTAAAATTGAGGTCCTCTAGCAACTTTCTCACTATCTGAATACTTCTGGAACTATAGGCCTTATTTATGACATATAATTTTTAAATAAACTAGTGACTTCAAATTGCTTAAAATAATTTTTAAGCAGATCTGAACTATTTTTAACGAATTTGATATTAATGTAAGTACTAAAATTCAATCTTAATCTACCTAGAATGTTTGTTGCAGTTAGTTGTGTTTATGAATAATGAATTTACCCTCAGTTTTATTTTTTAGAGATACATCTTATAAATTTTGAGTCAAATTGTTTTATACAAATAAGGTAGATATTTGTTTAAAGCAGTTAATTGAGATGCAGTTTTATATACATATGTATAAAACCTACAAAGGGTTAATTACACAATCAGAACTGTGTTATTTAATTTCTATTTTAGGCTCAACTTGCAAAATCGAAGCCTCATTGTCACAATATCCCACATTCAAATTATGTCTATGGTATCAAAACAGTTAAAAAGGAGTCTGTACAAGATGGTAAGACTTTTAATGAACTCTTTTACAAAGATATCTATTATCACTAAAGTACAATCACCATTTTTTGTAATTTAATTTATAATTCAGTTTTTCAAATAATGTTTTGAACCAATTTTGATAGTTTTCTCCTCATGAATCATGTGATCTTCCATTAACATTTGACCTATAACTTACGATTTTTGGCTTAAACACTTCGAAAAAATTATAAATCTTTTAATTAATGTTCATAAGCCAAACTTTTATATTATGACTCTGAGACAAACAGTGTTCCAAAATTTTGTGGAATACTGGCATCAATAATAAAAAATTTGAATCAATGAAACTTTTTTGACAGCTTTTAATTGGAAATCAAATGTATGTGAAGCCACACCACTTACTCAGAAACCTCCAATAGCTCCTGATTCAAGCTCATTTGCACAGCGTTCAGCTAATCGAGATTTTATCGCCTTGAATCGTGAAGCCATTAAAGCCGGTCTGGTGGGATGTACAGAAGTGGATCAATTCCGAGCCACTCATGAGGTTCGGAGAAAACCAGCAGAGAAGTCCCAAGCAAAAAGTCTTAGAAGAACATCAAGTGTTCCTGTCTGTAGTTCAACTGACAACGCCACTTGGCAGTGAGTATGACTCAGATTTTTAAACAAAGGTCTAATAGGTTCATTGTGTTAGAAATTTCAAAAGTGATTGCACCAATGGTGTGTATGGCACCAGGCGTTATCACAAAGCGCCGAAAATCAATATCCAATGTCCATTTCCTATGCTATAAAAATAAGTTGTTTCGATTTGCTTAAAATTTACACCTCATTTGTCTAAAAATATGATAACATTTTTATGAAAGCTTCAAATTATTTGGTTTATATTTTAGAGATAGGCAGAATAGCAGCATGAAAATTGAAACTATCAAATAATTTGAAATTTTCAGAAAATATTTATCGTGTTTTTAAATATCTGAAGTGTAAATAGAAAGTGAATTGGAGCAACTTTTTAGTGATATTTTTTCAAGCTATGAAATTTACATTGAGTGACCCCTGGCGGTATAAAGACCATTCTAGTTTACTACCTAACAAAACCTCCCAATTAAAAGTACAATTGAAATGATTTTAGAATAGGAGCTGAAACTTATCTGGAAACAATGGGAATGTTTAGTTATTTTCAGGGTAAACATTTTATGTTTTATTTATTTGAAATATTATTGAATTTGTTATTTTTTTTGTTTATAAATCTCAAAACCATATGTACTGCGATCACTATCCTCCCTCTAGGTTTTTGGTGGGGGTCTTACTACAGGCAGGCAACCAATAGACCCCTCAAGAAATCCAGAACAACATATTGTCTCTTCTTCTGCTTTGCACGGTCCAACTTTCCATGGTAGATCGGTAATATCCTCTAGAAGGATGTTTGTCCCTCCTTCCTTCCACAATGAGGTTCCTCTCAGTGGCTACCCTTCTCATTGTCCTGCACGAGTCCCCCCATGCCCCATGCAGTATGCGATTTCCTTCGATCCGTTGGTCTGGTTGGCAGATCCCCAGAATGAACGGCCGGCTAAACACACACATGTTGATTTTATCGTATTTTAGACAGTCAACAAGATGTGATTCGTCGTTTCTGGAATAGCAGAATATTTGGGGCAGTTCGGACCTAGTGATCTTGTCGATCCAATAGAGATTATCTCTGGTTGTTCTCCTAGTCCTAAGTTGTTCAAGGGTCACAATTCATTACAATGGGTATACATAGTGTCCATCTATTTCCAAATAGCCGCAGCAATATCTGATACGTTTTTGTTTTTATTCTCGGGACTCTGAGTAGGTATTCCTGAGGTTTTTAGACCATTTAGGAGAGGAAGAATTCTGTTCGGCCTAATCTATTTAATCAATTATACAGATGAACAGTAAATATTCCCATAGGTCTAGTCTGCAAATTATCCACACAGTTCTAATCTACCTTAGTTTTTAAATTTACAACAGATGGGTGATAAATCATACAAAAATATCCAAAATGGAAGAACAAAATTGAAAGAAAATTAATGAGTAAACCCTCATCCGTGTGTGGCTAAGACTTTGATTAATTAGTGTGTATCAATTAATCAGACTACCACCAATGTCTTTCAAATCTAAGCAATTATTGTTTTAGTGAATATTGGTGTCGTGTTTGGAAAATGTCTACTTTGTATTATTTATAGAAGATTTCTTTCTTTTGATAACATACAATTTGGGCGGAAACCCTTACAATATGCCAACCAATCTACGTCAATTCATTTTGACTCGTATACCTCTACTCAATTTGCACTACACCTACTACAAAGAGTGTATTAGTTTTTAGTATTTCTTATTACATATACATAAGTTACTTTCAAATTTTGTCAATCAAATCTACTTTGTTATGGTGTTGACTGTTCTTCTATACTTTAAAATAATTATGTTACTGCTTCAGTTAAAATGATTAACTGTTTAGAACTAGATGTCAGGTAATTTTGCAAGAGGGTTACTTATTATACTTTTCTATATTTCCATAGAGTCGTTGTCAGCGCAGATGTAATCGAAGTAGCCTTAAATTTACAATGATAAAAAATGATGCAGTTCTATACTCTCAGTAATTATTTAAATATTGGTAGGATGCTTTCCATCACGGAACTCCTACTAAGAAATTTCTGGTAGTCTCAAATAGAATACAATAGAATAGTTGTACTTTACTAAATCATTTTATTAACTTATCAAGCAAATTGTTGATTTGTTGGAGTTATTTTTACTCTGGTTTTGTGTTATAAGCCGGTTCACTATTTTTATTTTGTTTCTTTTGTGTTCCCCAGATCAGACGCAGCGATAGGAGATTTAATGGCATATCGATATCAAGATCAGTGGATAAAGGATCGAGCAAGATCCTTGTCCTCAAAGTCCAGTCAAAGATATCCTCTGAGATCGGTAAGAATTTTTTCAAACAAAGAGACGCGCATTTATAATAAATAAGAGAATACTATGCGCAAATTATTTGATACTGCTACACGGTACTGTCCTTCTACAAGTAAGATCGAAATGTTGAACGGTAACCAAATTATCTTTGCAATTATTTATGATATCATCGAATGCAACTTTTAACAAGCATATTTAAAATCTAAACAATACGATGAGGTCAATAGATCACAGTCAAAATGATGAGTAAGAACATGAATTCTCTATATCAAACATGTAATTTTAAAGTATCTACCACGGAATCCGAGCTTAAAAAATATGTTTGACTTTAATAAAATGACAGTCAACGTTTACTCCAAAAACTAGTAGGTATATGTATACTATTTTTGTATTCAGCTTTATTATTTTAAAGTCAAATTATAGTAAAATGCTGTCTAATGTCCCTTTTGTCTGAAAATTGAGTTACTGCTATTTATCTTTAGAGTAGTGCAAGGGGATGCCGTCAATATGACACAAGAGCAACGCTTCTGAAATCGTTTGTTGTTCCCTTGGAACCATCACCGCTATGGAAGCTGAAGAGGTTTGATAACAAGGTTTGTTCAAAGATGGTTAGGTTTATGACAACGATTTCCTGACAACATGTTGCATTTCTAAGCACACAGATGCATTGAAATTTTGTAACCATCTCTGAAATTTTACTGTGGTCATTTTGATACCTTATATACAAGAACTTAATTTTTTAAATTTGATCAATTTAAGGACATGCTTTTTTGGAAATTGCTTATCCCTTCCCCTACTTTTTATATGCAAGTAATAATCGGAGGGGGCCTAGACCCCCTATAATATCATACTTTACGTGGATGGATTGAGCTGAATTTGGAACAAAGGTACATTGAAATGTTTTAGGGTAAACGATTTGTTTAGAAAAATATTGATAGAGGGACCGAGCTAATGCCGATGACGTCATAGAGGACCAAAAATTAAAGATTGTTTGATTGACTTTAAATTTAGTGTGTAGGTTCACTGTGCACTTATTAGGTAACACAAATACATGAAAATGTTTTGGAAAAATTATTGATTGTCGATTTTGTTGTAAACAATATTGATTGTCGATATTTATTACTCTTCTAAATGACTTTAAAATCTAAACTAAACATTCCATTGCAAGAAGTTTTTAAAGGAAATATCTACATCAATTGATAGGTATTGAGTGAGAAAAAAACGGAAACAATTTTTTTATGAATCAATTTAGTTTATTGAAAAGGTATTCCGATGTATACAAACAGTTAAGGTAACAATAGTAGCTACATGTTGTCTTTCAAGCAGGTTTGTATTTCCTATCAGATTATATCACTTTAATTTTAGTCTGTACAACTTAGACTACACAACATGAAAAGATCATTTTTATGTATGCATTGGTTAATTACTTTTACCAAATTTGGTCAGTGGATTGAGCTTTACCATGTTAACAGAGTGTGCAAATTTCATAGAAATCGGTTTAATAGTTTTTTTGAATTATTAATCCTTAAAATTAGCCATTTTTCTAAAATTGTTATTTTTTGTTCTTTCTTTATTAAACATCTCAAATAATTATAATGAGCCCTAAACTTTGAATGAAATTTTGCATACGTATTAAGTGTCCGAGGGACTATAAAAACCGTTTTATTTCTATTGATACACTCTAAAACCCCGCCTAGAAACGAGCATCATGCAATAGTAGTATAAAATGAAACGTCATCTATTTAAGTAAAATTTGGCATAATCAGACAGAATACAATTAGATGCAACAAAACTTACACCTTAATACGATGTACATATATAATTATGGTTCGTGAGAAATATTATTTTAAGGTTATAAATTAATTTGCCGTTTTGTTAATTTATCGAGCAACATATTTTATTTGTCAACATTTTGTTCGTTAAATCGCTCGTACCTGGTGTTAAATTAAAATATGTAGAAGAAAATTCTTCTTCAGATACTTAATGTTTTTATAGAGAGAAAACGTCAATGGCTGTCTAATGATCTAAAAATTGATTTTCTATTGAAAGTTGTCTATTTATATAGCTAAAATATATGAATAAAACAAAAATAAATGAAATAAGATTGGCCAAAAAGTTGAAAATATACAAAGTTGATGAAAACAAAGATTGTTAGATCAGTGTTAATATGTTTTGATCTGTTGGTACCACCTTTAGCAGAATATTATTGAACTACGATCTTTAGTTTTTTTAGTTTGTTAGTTCTAAAATCTTAAAAAATAACATAATTCATGTTCTGAGATACAAATACCTACTAAATCCATACTCAGTCCAGACCATTTTCTGATGTTGTCAAGATACCATAGCTAACCATATTTTATTTAATATTTAACGAATTTTTGGAATTTATTTTGGGAGACATAACCATCTCTAGGGCCTTTTTGAGATTTAGAATTATTAAGACATTCGAAATATATTCGATGCTTCACATTTGTGGTTGCTGAACCCTGAGGTCTCCCATACCAGGACAGGTAGGTCTGTAAAAATTGATTTTTTAAAGTGAATTTGCTCGCATATAAATGGCTCTGTTTGATTTAAAATAGCTTATCATTAGTTTTTAGGTCATTTCTAGCAGTTTTTGATGATTACACGCCATGCAAGGGAATTTAAAAAAATGATTTGTAAGGTATTGGCTAAGGCCAGTCTCAGAATGTTTACGTAAAAAACTGCGGATCTTTACTTGTGACAATGTCATACATTTTCAGCTTAATCGGAGCTATCCATTTTGAGCCAGAGAAAACTATGTGCTAGGGGGGTCTAGATCCCCCCAATTATCAACCAAGCGTTAAAAGCCTAAACCAAAATTATCTTACTAAAGTGTCTGGTATTTGGTCACGAGGGCCTTCAGGTACAATGGACATTTTTAGAATATTGTTTTTGGTGGCAGTCAGTACGTTGCTTTTACATTGAAATTTGAGAAATAAAATTATTAATTTCAATCGGATTTACTTTTTTATGGTCGATCGATGGTGATAAATATGTTTTTATAGGGAGTATTCATATCTCACCCCCCCCCCCCTTTGAACAGCTAAGGCCATTATGTTTGTGAATTCTGTCTTATTTCCAGGCTCGACCCTGTCTCAATACATTTCGCACCGACTGTGACCGAC
>JAUYWI010105172.1:0-11266 GCA_034780595.1 Parotoplana pacifica
ATAAATTAATGTAAACATATTGTTAAATATGAATATATTTCTTTGGACAAAACGGCGATTTTTTGGGTACCCCTATATTTTTATTAGTAACAATTTCAACAAAGAGTTTGCCGGCTAAAAAAATCCATCTACATAGATAAATTCGATGGTTAACACCCACTTCGCATATACACCCAGTTTACATTCTCCCATTTGGCATACACCCACCTTGCATATTTAAATTGAATAATACCCAATACACATAAACATTTGACACACAACCCATTTTGCATATTATCTAATCTTATTGTAAATTACAATAACAGAAATATTTATGTTTGTTTTTCTACTAACTTTTAATTAGGAAAAAGATTTAGAATAAAACATCTAGAAGGTAGCTGTAAAAACATATAGCTAATCTATAACTCGATTTTACCTGTACATCCCTACATATATTTTTGGCTACGTACGTACCACTTCTAAAAAGTCAAGAGAGTACCACTTTATCTCTGGTACCTACTTTTAGCAATTCGATATAGGGAAATGACATTATCATAATATAAACATAGTGGTACAAAAAAGGTACATGACCACACCCAAACCAACCTGCTATATTTAAGTTTTGAGCTAAACACTCATTGTGATCTATTGTATCAAAATTATAACCATTGGTCAATTCAATTTGACTTAAAACTTTGAAATCACCTAGTGCTATGAATGAGCTGTAAGCTTTACTTATAGCAAGTCCATCACATTCTGTCTATAAAGTAAAGCTTACAGGTCATTTTAAGACATTAAAAAAATACTTTAAACTGTGTTTTTGAAAAGTTACAAAACAAAAATGACATACGTTAGATATGCAAAACAGCGACGAAATGTTGATTTTTGAAAATATACTGGTTTTTGCCTAATAGGTAGCTATGAATGGAATGTATGCATAGTTTATCAAGCTATGGGCTTTTGTTGTAAAGTTATTATAGCAAGCAAATATTACCAAATTCTGATTTCATATTACAATAGTGCTTTTGTGTTATTAAATGTCCGTATTGGGTTAGTAATTAGAAGCAACTATTCAACTTACAGGTTTAATGATCCATTTCTGTTTTGTACCACCTTCATCCCATATGCGTTTCAATCGTCGTAGGTCGGCCGGAAGACAGAAAGTCTTGGGAAAGAAACCAAATTCACGACGACCAAAATTATTCTGCATACGTATTAATGAACACCAAAGACGATCTTTCCGGCCTATTTGAAAGGATCCAGGAATATGATTGACCTAATAAATAAAAATAAATTCCAATTGTACATTTTTTTGAAAATGAACTCTAATTAATTAAAGAAACTTGATGGACAAGGAGAAAGCATAAATCTGATTCGCTTCAGTAGTCCCATCAGAAACCATATTATTCTACATACCTTTTGGTACTCGCGTATTGTTTTGAATCCTGCAGATTTCATATGGTGCCCATAATAACCAATCCAATCAGAGGTCTCTAAAATGATCAGAAATGTATTTCAAAATAACTAAAGAAAGGTTAACCAGATGATTAATAGATTGGTTAAATGTTAATAATGTTTCCCCATTACATAATTATATCTGATGTACTCATACAGTGTAAATAAAGTGCTTCTTTAGATAAAACTCCAAAGTTTATCTAGTAAACAAATAAAATATTGATTCAAGTTTCACTTATTTAATACATTGAAACGAACCAGTCAGAAAGTATGTACCTATATAAATTATTATTCTAGTGAAATATTATAACCAGCAGGACTATAAAACCAGCGACAATAAAGATTTCTATGGCAACTCTCTTTACTAGTTTTAAAAAGTACTTACGCATTTTACAAAAATGGTTCATTTAACATAATCATTACCTAATACTGATAGACAGATGTTTTATCTGCTCTTCATTTCCTTAACTATGTTCTCAGAATCAAATATTATAAATTATAATAACAACCAAATTCTGTATCTCTCAAACAAAAATTGGAAGCATAATTTTTATATAAGTAGTAAACAAAATACGTCTATTTGAAAAATTGATCAACATTGTTTATTTTCACTTATATCCTGTTTGTTCTCATGGAATAGATTTCATCCAAAATTCCTCACTTTCCTGTTTAGATCTGCACATTTGCTCCGCTCACAAACCAGATGCCTATTTCTCAACAAGACTTCCTAGACTTATTAAAACCAACTTCTGAGAAACACAGAAAAGCATTTATTATATAATTATACAGCCCCATGCAAAAGTGTCGCCGCACCCTTATATTTTCATATTTTCAATGTTATTTTTAACAGTCACTGTGAAAAAAGTATACATCCAACAAAGTTTAAAAAATTTACACAACTATCCAATGACCAAGTTGAAGGTTGTGTGAAAATTTTAACATTGTTGGAAGTATACTTTTCTCACAGTCACTGTTAAAAATAACATTAAAAATATGAAAATCTAAGGGTGCGGCGACACTTATTCACGGGGCAATAAAATCATTTATAATTACCTGGAAAATCACGCTACCACAAATAATCTTGCCTCAATGAAATAGGATGTATATACCCATATTTTAGAACTTGAATTCTTATATTCTATTTGCTTTATTCAACTAATTTATTTGAAAAACGAGTCTTTATTCATTTCAAAATCATCCTTAGTACATTTAAAATCAATCAGTTAGGCAAAGGTATGGCTTGCATTCGTCACACTCGCAATATCAGATAAAGAAGAGTACACCAAATCTGAAAGTATTTCAATAAACCATTCATATTTTACTAGAAAATTTATTTCTATTTTTTTCTACATATATGAATAAACATAAAGGATTCGCGTGTTCTGTTCATTTTCTTCAATTTTAATACATAACAGCTAAAAACAAAACAATTGAAATTTAATTGAAAAATAGTTATCCTTATCATGTCATAAAATACGTTAAAATGTAAAAATCGATATTGTTTTTATTCACACTTTTCAGAATAAAAACAATAGAATGATTTATTTTAAAAACTTGCATTTCTCTTTTGTTGTCAAACGCATACATTTTCAAAACATCACAAATCACTTCTTATCTGACAACCAACACAGTAAAACCAATTATAAAAATGGTTCATATTTCCCTAACAAAACCCAAATTTGTGTTTCATAATACATACTGACAAAAATTTCTGATGTAAATTTTACGAGTAAAAGACAACTAGTAATGCATGCTAACACACCATTATTAAATACATGGATTTCTAAAGCATGCTAACAAATAATGTAAATTTGCTTAAAAACAATACCTAAATATTAAAATAAAAACATAATCAATATACCAACGATCAGTTAATATTTTTTTCTAATTCTAAAACCAGCGTAGTATTCCAAATAAAACCATTCAAAAACTGTTAGGTACCCACTATCAACCAATATATCTTTTATAAATTATAAATAATGTATGCCTTTTTATAGCTACCTACGTCAATAATATATATAATTTTACAACACAATGGTTGATTTTGAATAACTATTCAACTCAATTAACATTAAAATATTGGTAAAACATGGTGAATTAATTTGTAAATTCAAATAAACTTATAACAAACTAACTGCAAGTTGATCATAGCCTGATACAATTGAAATTACATAATATATTTTTTTAAATATACTATTTTAATTATTTAGGTAATCAATAAAATGCACATGAGTTCAAGACTATCTATCGCCATTGGCGGGCAGCTTTGTCATTTAAATGTTTTTTAAATTAGTTACGTAAAAATTAGCAAGCATTTGAGACATTTACAGTGCATTAAAGCATACCAGGAACACCATTTAAAATAGAATTAACCACCAACAAGCAAACAACAACTTTCTTACCCTTGGCTTGCAAAGTCTGAGATCGACGACATTCTGTAAAATTAGTAATATAGGTACATCTAAAGGTTTGCTACTATTTGAAAATGCTAAACTGCATGATTAACCCGATTCACCGTTAGAACCTCAAGTAACCTCTGAGCATTAATGCTACGGGGCTACAGGGGGCTAAATGGTGACCATAAAGTATACGTAAGCCACAGAATTAACGACAAAAAAAGTACTAAACCTGTGAAATGAAATGTGCCTGTTGGAATAAAAAGTCAGAAATGAGCAACTTGCGTGAAAGTAATAAAATTATGGAGTTAATGTCTTGTTCTTAAGTAGATCAGTAACACCACAATCGAATGAAATATGTATGTATACTAAGTATAAAATATTTAATAGAGGATATTGTTCCTTTTCTAGACTATAAAATTGACATGACACGACAAAGAACAATCAATAAAAATCCACGTCAAATAAATTGATATTTTGACAAAGGAAGAAATTCAATTATGTATGTAGATAAGATCAACTTTCTAAAATAATTTTATACCTACCTACATAATGTTAGGTGGTGGTATCTATTTAATATTATTAGCCTACTTAACTTTCTGTAAACAACTTATCTAATTAATTATGAGCATACGGATCTCTAAAAAGCGTAGTTTATTTGTCGATTAAGAACAATACAGCAACTATATAAGCACCATACTAAACATCAAACAATAATGGTATTGAAACGATCATTATAAATAACATAAATTTAGTCTCATAATTTTATGCAACTAAATTGACTTGCTATTTAATATAAATGGGTATTAACAATTTAGGTATTAGATACAATGTTGAATTACAGAAATTAAATAAAATTCATAATATCAATATTAGCAGGACATCCATCTGTACAAAGCAAGATTCAAACCCGGGACCTTCTGATTAGCATGTACGTATTCTAACCGCCAGACAACATCGCGATAATTATCACTTATAGTTATAAAGCCAGATGTTGTAGATTTAATGTCTATAAACAACCTGAGTATAACATCAATGCTGAATTGACGAGAACCAAGTCTCAAATCTGAAGAACACTGACCAGTCTAAATATTCAATTCAATTGAGAGCCTCCAAACCACAAAGTAATAATTATACAGAGGTCCGACTCACCATTTTTTGAAATGAAACAGTTGAGAAAAGTATCGAATTGTGTGTAAACTAATTGGGTAAGTATAAATCTGAAATATCTTATAAAAAGTTATGGTTGTAAAACAGCTATGCCCAAAAAACTGCATTTCCTCCTATCTCCGAAATGTTAAAAAGGTATGTACTCATAGATATCGTCCCTAACATCTCCAGAATGTAAACATAGATTTTGAAATTTACGAAATTCTATGGAATTTATAAAGAGGGGTATCTCTGTATAATTATTACTCTGTGTTGCAAAATAACACGAAATAAATTACGAAATTAAATATAATTCTGCCTTGACGTTGTACGCAGATTGTTTATAGACATTAAATCTACGTTATAAAAATCGATGTTGGTGGACGAGCTCGTGGTCCAGAGGTTAGAATACTTGCATGCTAACAAGAAGGTCCCGAGTTCAAGTCGTGCATCTTTATTGGACGAACGTCTACAAAAACACCATTCCCAATCTGAAAAACTAAAATTTTATTAATATAATTGGCTAAAGAAATTCAGATGTTTTTTTAAACAAAGGATCACTTAAAATCCAATCTATTGAGTGTAATATTTAGGTTCTAATTTCGAACAATAAGTGCTTGAGACCATAGAAGGACTCAGATTTCAATTACCAAAAAAGGTTGCTTAATATGGAACTTACTTTTTGAAAATGTGAACCCAGATCGTGCGATGGCTCTTTTCACAACAATTGGGGTGATGGAACTTGGACGCCACTTAAGTAATCTTCTCAGCTCTGGTGGTTCCGTTTTTTCAACTAAAAGATTCATAAAACAATGAAAACAACTGGTCAAACCATAGACATTTAAATAAGACATTTAACTTTTACAAAAATTCAGTTTGACAACCATCCCTTAAAATTTGGATGTATTTCGAAAATATATTATTTGAAGAACTAAATCCCACGTGATATACTTCACCAATCTATCAGAAAACGATCTTAAACCTTGTGTACTTAGATGATTTATCGTTGCACTCCAAAACAAGACAACCATAATGGGTGAAATTACTTTCCGTGTATCATAGAACCCGAACTAAAAGTGATATTATTCCTATACATTAACACCAGTGTTAGACCACAATGGGTGAGTGTATGTTTGTGGACTAACACCGCTGTTGGTGTTATACTAAAATTAAAAAGAGCAAAGGTAAAGGTGTTCTCTAATGGACTTGAAATTTGGAGTTAAGGATGCCTGCAATTCCAATTCAATCGAATATATCTTCAACACTAACCGGTGTTAGTTCTAAAACATAAATTCATTCAATGTTAAATTTGCCGAATCCAGTGACGGACGGAGTTTATGTCATTCGTCAGAACAACTTAATTTTTAGATATAGACCATCGAGCAGTTTCTATAGAGAAATGACTCCAAGATAGTTACTAAGGACGCAAGAAAGTAGTTTCGTGTTTGACGACATCTTAATTTATTACACTAGAATAATACCTGGTAAAGGTCAATTATGCTCATCAATCAATTAATAATAACAGATCTGGAGATTTAAGTGGAAATGATGGATCAAAATATTAGATTTCATTCATTTCGCCAAAAATTAAAGCGGTAAATATATAAATATTTTATTATAATAATAATATTGTTATTATTTCTATAAAAAACATTAATTACTATTAGCTAAAATTGCGTGTAGTTTCTGAAAATATGAACAATAAGACACAGCAAATACTGGTTTATTTATTTAATTTATGATAAGATTCTTGGCACAAGCTATTACACGGCAAGTTGACCTGTAATAATAGTACAGTACTCATGCCAAAAACTGACCCTAAGGATAGTGCCATAGATTTGACAGAACAACACAATTCGTACGATTTGAATACATAAATATTTTATTAATAATTTGCCGTGTAATAGAAAATTGACAATAAGGCAACTTGCCGTGTGAAGATTTTTGTAGTATTTAAAGATATTTTTGGTATTTTTTAAATTTGTTTAAAATGTTTAACTTAACCCATCCCTTTCAATTAAATTTTTATTTTTTTCCTTAAAATTTTATGTAGTTTATGAAAATGTTAACAATAAGACACAGCAAGCCATGTTTAGTCAGAAAATGCTGGTCTATCTATTTAATTTATGATAAAAAATTTTTGCATTTTAAAGATATAGTATTGTATTTTTTAAATTTCCTATTTAACCTAACCTCTTCTTAAAACTTAACTAATGGTAGTTTTTCTTGCATTAGCAATTATATAATATTTTAATTTTTAATTAATTACAGATGTAAAAATGGGTTATCAATATTAGACGAAAGGACCTACAAAAAGAAGATATGAACAAGTTTCTCAAAACCAGTAAAGTTTGTTCTGACCATTTCGAAGAAGTTTCCTACAACTGTCCTACTGACAAATTATCATCCCGTTTATTACCAACTGCTGCCCCCACTATTGTTTCTTGTCCAAATTCTTTCATTTTCTTCAATAACATATAAATTCAGATATATTACAAAAGTTACTTCTTTCACATAAATTTAACAATATTTTACCTGCTACTCCATAGAATGTATACAAATCTATTATGAGGATATAATTACTTTCTGTGTCCAAAATATTAGGCATGATTACAAAAATGAACAGACCAACTACATGGTCCAAGAATGGATAACTATAGCTGGAATGCCCATCATATCTTTTGAATCTTGACTATATTTAATATTATATACTGCTAACAATATTTATATAGTTTTTAATAAATTTATATGGGTTACCAAGATTTGTTTGCTATTTTTAATAATGTGGCCTTTAATTTTTTATTTTCATAAATATTTTATATTAGATGGTTCTATATGGATGGATTTGTTATTGTTTTCGGAAAATTTCTGTACATATTAAACATGACTCTGCTCTAATTTATTTGTATAATATTACATAATACAATATATACTTACCTTTAAATTATAATATTAAATTACTTTTTGGTATGCCATTTTTGTTACCCGTTACTCTAATTGTACATAATTGTATCTTAATAACATATTTTTTCAATTAGATCTTGTTTTTATGCATCGTTTAAGTAATTAACTATTTAGTGGATTTTTATCTTTTTATTAAAAAAATACTACATATCTAGTTTAGTGCAATAAAATAGTAGTATAATACAAAACTCTTTACATAAGATAGTTAGAATTTTAATTTTAGTTTTAATAGAATCTATTATATTTAAAATGTATCTTATTAAGACATAAAACCTAGGTACTTTCATATTTTTACATTTAAGTCATTACTCTATAATCCCTACTCCATGATAAAGACCACGTAGAATAATATTAATTATTACTTACTCCGACAGCCTTCGGACACAAACCGTATGGTAGGTGGTACATGTGAAAAAGCTGATGGAAACCAAAACGAAGCAACTGGTCCCTTTCCTGGATTATCTCCAGTCCCTTGGTCATCATTGAAACCTATCATATCTATTATATACGAGGTACAGTCATCCTCAGATTTGCCCTCTAGTTTATTACTAGCTTCATCACTTGATGCTTCCTCCAGACTGGCAAGAACTTCAACCTCCTCGCCTCCATATAGTAAATCGTCAGGACTTTGGCTGCTTTCCAATCGATACTGATCTCTGGATTCAGAATTCAAGGCACTGCTGCTACTTGCTTCCTCAAAATCTTCCCCTTGTAGTTTCTCATAGCTACCTGAACAATCAGTGTTATCGGAAGCATCATCATCATCATCATCTTGTCCATATGCTGATATGGAAGATGAACACCGATCTTCATCCACAACAGTTGTCGCGGCCGAGTATGTAGGGTTTAGTATGGTTTCTGTAGCAGTTGTAGATAGTCGATTGATGCTCGCCTTACTCACTGGAACATCCACACCATTGTTGGATTGTATCTTCGAATGCCGCCGAGAATGATTTCTACAAGCAGATTTGACATTTGCAGTCGGCGGACGCTTTTTGTGAGCGGAGGTAGCAAGTTTGTAGTTTTTTTCAGAAAGATTAGTCCTGTTATTGTTCATATCTGACTTGACTGGCAACTGCGACGGTGAATAGATGGACTTCGAAATTCCGGGAGATGACTTGGATGTTCGGGACTGAGCATTCGAAGTTTTCTTGTGAGTATTATTGACGGAGGGTATTTTCTTATTATCTATTTGATTTTCTGTGATTGATTTACAACGATTGTGATTGGAATGCTGCTGCTTGATGGAGGAATTTGCATGACTTTCAGACGATGCCACATGAGGACTGGGGTCCAGTGAGTTATGAGCTAGAAGACGTTGCTGATGGTGAATAAACGATTGCATTAAGTCTTGTCTTTCGGCAATATGATCCTCTCTACAAAGAAAAGGAATATCCAGTTATCTTTCATCCGTTGTAATATTATCGTGAGGAACATTTTGCGTCATCTTAAAAAGATTTTACTTTCTATCTGCACATGTGACCAAAATCAGTTTAAATGTAAAAAATCAAAAACTTTGCATCTTACAAGCTGAAGAGATTCTGAAAATATTTTAATTGGCGGCTGAGTAGTTTCTGAGAAAATTTATATTCTTCAAAATGACTAAACATTATACTAATTTTTTTGCTACACAAAAAAATATTTAGTATAAATTTGAAAAACTTTCAACAACTATTTTTTGTACTTTAGTACTAGAAATATAATTTGGTGTATCATGTGACCATATTTCTTTAGTGATATGTAGCGACCTTAAAAAATCAAAGTTTACTTAACTACTTATGTTTCTTATAATCGTCTCAGAAAATTCTGACATGCAGGTGCCAAGATACAATGGTTTGATGCAACAATATCATTCTACAATTTGCCAAAGACATGAAAAATATATCTGAACTATACGCAATTCACAAAGATCTGACATGATTAATAAACGATGGCTTACATCCATATTCTATGCTGTTAATCAGTTAATATCTCTAAAACCAAGCAGTTTGGCAGCTAATAAGAATGTGTACTCTATTTACAAGAAAAAATATTTGCAACGTCACACGGAATCAACTTATGACGTCATAGACCAATATTAGCCAGCAGTGTGGGGATATAGCATAAAAGATTCACTTAGACATAAATGGAAAAAGTTCGTTCCATATAAATGTATTTGAAAGTTGTAGATATACAACTAATGCATCTTTGACACCAATATTTAATTGACAAAATGTTTTCTGGTGGTACTAGGTCAGAGCCAAAGTGGTCCATAATGCTTCTTAAAGTTACTGCAAACTATTTTAGCAAGTTCTAAAGATAATTTGTTATCCTTCTATTGTCATTATATTGGGTTGTAAGGCACTGGAAGGAGCCAAAATGGCCCAGTGGTGCTGAAAGCTACTTCGTAGCTATTTGAGTCAAAATAAGGCTCTAATTAATTGAACATTTCACTTTTAGATTCTAAAAATAATGTTGCATCCGTTTAATGCCTTTTATTGGGCTGCCAAACTCCCTGTAAGGAATTTGATTTCCCCAAGATGTCTATACTTGTTCTGAGAGCTACTGGAAACTATTTACCAGATTTCAGAGGCTAACATATGGCGCCATAGGCATGATAATCCTTTTTATAGGTTTAGAAAGATATACACTTGATATTGAGTTCAATGGAGCCATATTTTGGCTTCAGGAACTTGTCAAGTAGCATCAAAGTAGCTCTCAGCATCACTCTGGGTCCTTCCAGTGCCTTACATGAAAATTATCTTTTTTCAGGAACTTCTCAGCCGCCAATTAAAATACTTTCAGAATCTTTTTAGCATGTTATGCCAAGTATGTATGTAACGTTTGGCTAAATTTGGATGTTTTAAATTTTGAAACTGATTTTGGTCACATGCAAAGACGTTAATAGTAAGACTAGACGGATTACTTGTTTAAAAATCGGTTATTGTTTACAATTTAGTTTCTGTTTTCTGATTGGCAAAAATTAATAGACGTTACCATTGGGAGCCTCAATAAAAGTTAGAACATCATGTATATTTTATGTTTATTTAAATATTTTACAGCCTTCTTTAATTATATTTAGCTATTTTAATGAAATAATGACAATATTTTTGAACACCGCCACCAAATAGAGAAAATGGCGAAATAATGTCAACCTTTTATTGTTAGATTGAGGCTCGAAATGGTGACAATAAACAGTATTTATTTCCTCCATAAATTGCATTATCCACCATTTATTAAATAATGAGAACTGTTTCCCTCAAATAATTGAGTAATTTTCATTATTCTTTGGCTATTTGTTGTAAATCAACCTCCATCGAGAAATGTTGGCCATCTAGAACACA
>JAUYWI010105183.1:0-11264 GCA_034780595.1 Parotoplana pacifica
TTTTTTCTTGGTTGCAATTCTGTATTTGTATACATGTTTTCCTTATTAAATAGTTTGCATATTAAACGTATGTAATGATTTTTTTCTAATGTGGCCGGTTGTGGTCCAAACAATATTATTTTTGGCAGGTAGCACTGAAAAGTTTGCGGACCACTGATTTAAAAATTCTAAATTTAGTAATTATAGTAAATATAGTAATGTATAGACAAAAAATTCTAAGTAAACAAAACAAAAAAACTAATACGATGTATTTTCTCGGAAATTAACATTTATATTTAACTACAATATCAATGTAACAATATATGCATCGATATAGAGCACAAGAAATTCTATTAAAAGAATCGAAACTCTATCAAACAATTGCGTTACACCATGAAACAGAATAATTTAACTTAGGTTATCACGAACACAGAATACCTAGCGTTCAATAGAATGTAAATAAAAGGTAACTACATTATGTACTTAAACTATGAATCAAGCAGCTCAAAATGACCCACTACTATAGTGGCATCTCAATTAAGTGGAATTGATTTTGGTTAATACTGGCATTTATTTTGTAATTGTATGTAATTTATAAATTTTGCAACTAAGTTATTGTATCATATGATTCGATTAGTGGATAGCCTCTATGTGTAGATTCCTTTTCTGAATCACAATAAATCTGAATTTCTGTATACCTACAGCTTCTATGATGTATTTATAATTCTAAACTTTCTTCTATAAAAACAGAAAATTTGATGAAGGAATCGACGTGTTCGAGATTTAGTTTTGGTTAAACTATTAGTTGCATATACAGATATCAAATAAATGTTTACTACCTTCAAAAAGTAGATAAACACTTGAAATATCTGGTGGTCACCGCCACCAGTGTCATGTTATAACAAATATTTTATTTTTACTTAAGCACATTCCTTCTAGTAATCTAAGTATATGTGGGTACTGCTTCACCATAGGCTTGATCGTAGTACCGATGTTGATCAAGTATATTTTATACATTCACTGACCTACATTTGCAATACCTAGCTATTAAGATCTCGAGATATTTTTATTTGCTTTAAGTTGACACACATTGTTTCTGTTTCTACACAAATGAAATTGGGTTTAGTTTAAGTACCGTACAAGACGTGATTAAATTACAACTAAGTTTACATAATTATGTTGTCCTACTGAAACAAAATTATCACACAGATACATATATATATTCGTATGTATGGCTATATTTTCTCTTATAGGGAACAGAGAGTTGTGCAAAATTGATTGAACTCGTTTAACAATTCCGTATAAAAAAGTTCAATTCATATATTCTAAATTTCATAAATGTGTCAAATTGATATCTCAGCAGGGAATTGTACTATAGATATCCCTGTATCTCAGTTTATTGTCTGTTTTTAGTTACTGAATAATGAATGTGCACCTTTACTATAAAGCGGATCTTTAAAATATCTATGCAATATCTACTCTATGTCATACCAATAAATACTGACATCTTGAGTCATATTATGTACGTGTGCACACTTTAGACTTATTTGATAAGAAAATATCAAATGCTTTAATAAAAAATGTTGGTTTGAATTTGGATATAAATTTATATCCGTTATCGTAATCAAAGTATGGAATAAACATTTTAGGTAAAACTAAACAATTAGCTTATCTCTTACACAACTGATTTCTCATTGTGTACATAGATAGTTTAACAAATCAAAAACAAATACATCAAAAATGTAAAGCTAGTTAAATTTTGAGATATCATTTGAATAAAATAAAACTGCACTTTCGGCCTTTTCGTTAATTAAAGGCCGTATTTGGACCTTCTTGGAGTTTCTTTGTCGAGATGACCTTGAGAATAAACGAAAACAGTTGTTTTTGCCATTAATTCAAGAGTTATCATGGGGCACAATATATTGAAAAGAAAATGAAACAATGGAACTATGTTTGATTATTCCATCAAAAAGACACATAGAAATGAGTTTGGTGATACTAGATTAACAAAACATGTGATATCAATAACTAGAATTGAAATGAATATTATGAAAAATAATAAACCATTTCATTAAGAAATCAATTTTAAGCAAAAGATGAAATAGGACATTTTCTTTATTAGTAAATTTGTTTCCTAGGCAATACAGCTATTTAGTGCACTATAGTGATGCAGCGGTCTATATAAACAAAATTAAACCTTAAATGTCTAAACTGGAACCGAGAAAGTTAAATAATGGATTTATGGAAAATCTGAATGGTTTTAAATCAAGAAAATTTGCTACCTATTATTGTTAAATAATGGTAGGTAGTATTTATTAGTTACATAAATAGCTTACCTTCCCGAGGTTGTTGCTCGTGTTTGAGAGTGTCTCGAAGGTTTTCTAAATATCGACTCATTGGGGTAAAATTGGCATCAGTCAAGCTCATAAAGAGATCAGGCGAAGATTGGTCCAAAGGCGCTACTCCAAATTCTTGATAAAATATGTTAAAAGCCTACCAAATAAAATAGAAAAACAATTGTGTATTTTACATTTAGTAAAACGCTCTCCTTCATATATTAAATGTAATTTGATTTCATGGAAATTTACAATGTTAGTTATATTTTTATAAACATCATTGTAACTGAATATCTAGAGTCATTCATACGAAATTCAAGATAAAATGTTTTTCATATATACAATTAGGTATTGCCTTCCTCCGAAGAGAGATATAAATTTACAGGTGCTAATGAGGCAAATTATGAGGGATATAATTTAGTCTAGTATCTAACATACAGATTCCCAGCATGCAAGCTATATACCTAAATAATTATTAATAGTTGAATATCAAATCAATTCAGAATAGGTTTTGTTTTCTATCGAAGCGTACATGATATATCTATCAATATAAAATGGTGATAAAGGTCGTTTAATAATATGTTTTTGCACTAACCTAGCTGTGTATACAGATCACATTAATTTAAAAACTACCTGTCTGTCATGAAAAGTTTAACTATCCATATTTTGTGCGTGAGAACACCCTATTTATCAGAAGTACCAAAGAAGTTAAATCTCGGTGAATTTAGCAAAATACTAAAATTTAAAAATACAGTTTACCTTGGTCAAATTTTCTTGAGAATTACTTGCTGACAGATTCATAATGTCACTGAAATATCAAAAAAATATTCGATATTAAATTCTACAATAATATTAAAGATGCTTAATAATTACAAATCTTACACCAGATTTGGCCGGTATGCATGCGCCAGACAAAGAAAGGCCAAGCCATCGGTCCAAGAGGCACTGAGGTCAGAAATGCACACACCACGATCACTATAGCGGTCCAATTTAATCTGATACCAACGCACTAGTCCATGCGAGTACGAACATAGACTAGAGTATTTCCCTGTAGGCGATGGTTGTGGAGAACCGGAACCGAAAGGAATACTAAGATTGTAGGAAGAGCTGGGATCAGTCAAAGACTGGAAGGGAGATGGCGGTTCATGACTATGCTGCTTACGAAGTAAGTGGTTCCTTCGGCGATGTCGTGATGGGGAGCCGTTGGCATAGGCGGTGGAATTGGGTGTCTGGTAGCTGAATGAGGGGTCATCAGTGTCAACTAAATGAAGCACTTGATCCGGTTTAAAATAGGAGAGATTTAGAGTGGGGTATCTAAAAATACAAAGCAAACACCAAAGCTAACTAAACTTTGTTACTTACAATTTATCTATGGCTTATCTTGTCAGAACAGAAAGTAATTATATTGCCTAATATAAAAACAGATATGTACAATTTCGTTGGCTTTATTTTTATGAGTAGGTATTAGCTATAAAAAACAGTTTCATATTTTTTGATAATATAGCAAACAAAAAGAATCAATTATGACATCTACATAAGATGATTATTTAATGAGATTAACAAGCATATTTAATTGATTGCTCAACGTGATTTCGCTGGTGAACTTACTGTATTTATATTTCTCTCGAATAAATAAGAGCTAGCTGAATAATTAGTTACAGAAAACATAAAAATTGTTGTTTTATAAACCAACCTTGTTTTAGGATCAATTGTGTACTTGGCATGATTCTTGAACATATTTTGTGGAGTAGTTTGGCTAAGTCTTTGATAGACGCTCTCTCTTTCTGCCAGTACGTCCAGTATGTGACGTCCCCTAGCCATCTGACGTACAGCCCAAGCCGTGTCCAGAGCGCTGAGAAAGCCACGAGCACAACCAGAACCAGTGGGCCAAAATGGCTAAATCAACAAAATAGCATCCAAGTTCTAGATAGGAAGTCTATAGACACATTAGTAAAATAAAATCCTCGCTAAAATCAAATGACTTACTTCTATTAAGCTGTCTCCGACCAATCCGATCATCAGTTGTCGACTCTGTCTCTGCATTACTCGAGTTGATAGTTCAGCAGCAAACAGACTAGTAAAGTCAAACAGAGCCACATCAGGTTGGCCCGAGGGCGTAATGGCAAAATCCAGACGTGGCAATTTGTTATACGTAGAGAAAGTGGCAGCCTCTTTAGCATATGCTTGCAATGCGGCCTGAGATGTATTGCTAGGATGGAGAAGCTGTTGAGGATCTTCGAAATTCTAGTAAGCAGTTAAAATGGAAATAAGTTTAATTTATTGAAAACTGGAAATTTTAAAAAGATAGCAGACATAAGTAATTAACATTGGTCCTCCTTATTTCGATTGCTATTGATGAACAAAAATATTTATGCAACTAAAGATGCAAAAAATATAACCAGAAAACTGTTGATAATAATTCAAACTAAAAGAAGTGTGACGCGGAGTCTGAGAACGAAATATTTGGTGAGGGTCTCAACAATATCTCTGATCGGGTTGAAAATATAGTTAGTTAGTCAAATTTTCACCCGAACCATTTAACACCATTTCTCCATCACCAGTGTTCTCATCCGATCACATATTCCCATTTCTCTTTCTTTCTTCAGAATATCGACATATCTTAGCATAGGTCCTTCTTTGGTTTCCAGAGAATACATTTCTGGGCAACTTCTTTAGGATGTCTGATGCAATGTCTGAAAATTCTGAGTCTTTTTGTCCGTTAATATTGGAAGGTTTCCATATAATGTTTCATTTGTCACAGGTTCACATTCGTGCTTATATTCCAATTGTTTCGCTTTCATAGAGTATTAATAATTCCACAGTAGTAGTTTAATAACACGGCTCGTTCTAATTTAAATAGTTGAAATGTAATGTCAAAATTTGAAAATCAAAAACATATTTCTAACGCGTTTCGTTCGAAACCTTCATCAGAACTTATTTTTGTATAATATTCAAATTTAAATCAGTGTCTTAGTATGGCACAATCTCGAAAGAATTGTAATAGACTTTCACCAACCACTTTGTAATTTTTGTTTTAAATAGTATACAAAAATAAATTCTCTAATGATGGCTTCGGCTGAAACGCGTTATAATTTTATATTATTTTAATTAAAATATCCTAGATCACACACTATACTTTTCATTATTTATATTTTAAAATGTAATGTCTTTAAATAAAAAAATTGCATAAACAACAAAAACGTAGAAAATTTGTGCATGTGCTGGTTCCCTGAATGAAATCGTGTACCCCCTGCTAGATATTATACTTATCCTAATCTGTATTTAGCATACTACCAGATAACAATATGAAATATTTTACAGGAACTCATTCAGAAATTCTATAATATTATATATATATATAGCTTGTAATACTAGCCATTTCTTGATAAGAACATTATAATATTTTAAAACAAATATTGTGTTGACTTAACAATAACACTAAATATAGGGAAAATCATCCACACCACTTCACCAATCTTCAACTAATATCTAATTTGTTCTATTTATATGCATAAAGAAACAAATATTTTGCTAAACTATAAGATCTGCATATATTTCTTATAACATACAGTCAAAACTTCAATATGAATATGTTGCTTTTACCTTTAGAAGTACGCCTTTGGCAAGAAGACTAGCTTTTTTCGCAGTCATTACAAAGTAATGTGTCTCATTTTTGTAATAAACAATGTTCTCCAAGTCGATGCCAGTTGCCGCATACAAATCTTTGAAAAATTTCTGATTGAATATGAAGGCTACTCCACTAATTTCTTCTACTCTTGCTTCAGTTTCAGTGTGGTAGTTGACAAAATTGACAGTAATAGCAATTGCCAGTCGACCTCGAAATTCTTTACGACGGAATCCTGTAGAAAAAACATGCACTATTACCGAAACTGATCTACGAGCACTAACCAACTAGTGACAAACGTATCATCCCATTTAGAGAGCAGCTTTTGCTTTCTTAAAAAAGTATATTACATCATTCGATTTAGTAAAAATATGCTATTCTTGTTCTCTTTTATTTTAACTTCACTATTTAATGTACTATAAATAGTTTGATGAATCTATACTGGACAGAATATCAGTTTTTAAAGTAAAATATCAATTGAAATGTGACAGAGATCCGATTTGAAGTAGGTATGTATGTACTTACATGTATTTATCAGATATCATATTAATCTTCGATCTTATATTTTAAAAATGCTGACATGTGTAGATAAGATATAACTGCACTAACAAAGGTGCCTTCCCACCACAAATATCAACAAGTACTTAACATATTTTCACATAGGCCGCGGATAAAGGGATAAAGGATTTCATACATACCGTGGATGGATTACATTTGGTACACAGGTATCTTGGAAAGATTTAAGACAGAAATATGTTATTTTGAAAAATGAGGGCCGATGACGTCAGCAGGTGTAAAAATAAAAGTTTGTCCGATTTGCTTCAAATTTGATGTGTAAATATTTTAAAAAATTATTGCTTATCGATTTTTTTGTGTGGAAAAATCAATAATTTTGTCCAAAATCACTTAGATGGCTCTAAATACAAACCAAAAATCCTATCTTGCTCAAATAAATTGATTTTTAATGTATCAGCGAGATCCAGTAGACCTCAATTTCTGACTTTGGATAAAGCTAACTTTTTTTTTTAATTTGCACACTTATAACATACCAGATAAATGTGCTAAATATGAATGCATTACAATGTACTCGTCATATTTTATTAGAAAATGAAATTTTCCACATTTCCTATCTAAATGGATAGCATATTTGGGTAATTTTTGACACACAAAAAATCATAACTTATTTTAGAGCAAGATTTTCTACTTAAAATGATGAGTAATTTCGATCAATTTGAATAAAATCAACTCAGCGGTTTTTGTATAATTCAAAAATAAAAATTATAGATTTTTTGGCTTTCAGGTTATAAAAATCAATAGTTAAAAAAACTCGGAATAATTATTAAACAATAGAGTGTTTGTAATTTATCCACAAAATATTAATATATTCTATTACTATTTAGCTTGAGAATTTACTTTTTTGTAAAAACTATATTTTGGCATTCTGAGACCAACTAGGTTTTTTCAGAGGACCGTAATTTGACCTTGGGGCGGGGGTCACACACAAAAAGAATTGATGTCAAAAACTCCACAAGACAATTTGGTGTGGAGATAAACAAATTTCAAGTACATCGGTTGCGTCTTTATGAGAGTGTCCACCCCCAGCCCCCCCCCTCATCCACCAAATAATAGAACATCCAAATAGCTTAAAGGACAACAAGTTCAAAGATGTCTAATTAAATATCTTTGGAATAATTATTAAATTAATTAAGGCTGTCCTTTTATAAATATCTTTTATACCATGAAATGTAAGCAACATAAATACATTACAACTGAATTTCCTAGGAAATACCTATATAGACACAATAAGTCAAAGATCATAGATAAGAATCCTCTTTATACATTTTTTGGCTAGAATAAAGTTAAAAACAACATCCAAACGTAAATTATAGTAATTTAGAACATAAAACAACCAATAAACAAATATTATTTTAGCGAAAGAGTACAACGAGAACAGGTTAGAAAGTTTTCATGCCTTGATCAAGGTTATAGATAAACAAATCTGTTTAGTCCGCTACTATTAGATGGTATTATACACTTAAGAAAACGGATAAACAAAGTATTGATTTTCACAACAAAAAAAACATAACTGGCTGCTGAACATGTTTCCAAACTATCTACACCATGCCACTCTATAGTCCCCCCCTGTCCATGTCTGTACTCACTGTTGAAGAAACTCGTGACGCCAAAGAATTCCTGGCAAGAACCACATTCCGAGGACTATGAGACTTAGAGCCCATCGACACCCAAATATAATTAGGTTGCATTGAAACATGTCAATTTCATGCACAGGCCCGTAGCCAGGCTTGAAGATCAACTGAGGCAAAAACATTAACATACACACATTGTTTACTTATGTAGGGGCGCCATATTTCCAACAGGGGTATGTAATAGCTGCCTCAATTTTACTTGGGGTTTGGATGGACGCACTAACGAAATTACCTCATTTGCCTCATACCTGGCTACGCGGCTGCCAGTTTCTATCTACTGAGGCAAGTAACCAAATATTTAATAAAAATAATCACCCATGATCATTAACATATACAAAATAGTGGCAGTTTCATTTATTTGTACAATTTAATCTCTATAGTTTCACCAATCTTTATGAAAATGGTGTAACCTTTTTGGATTCTTCATAGTGCATTATGTAAATTTGTGATCATCTAGACACAAAATAGCAGAAAAAATATTAAATAAAATTTCGTAAATGGATTATTACAAAACTTAGGTAAAAGAAGTTGGGAGCAGTTAATTAAACAATTCCATTCTTCATAAGATATGAAACTAAATACGATCAGACATGATAGCATTTATCCAGAACAGTATGAAAGCAACAATACAATACAACACTATTGAATAAAAGTACAACTAACTACAAAAATAAAAGGAACGAATTGAAATAACAATAAAACAAGGAACACTGCTAACACCATCCATCCAAATACACAAGCATGCAACTTACCTGGTTTTGATTAAATGGGGAAATTTAAAAGGGCAGCATTGGCACCACAAATACGAGGTTGACGATTTCTAATACATACAACGGTTTTGCAATAAATACAAAGAAAAGTTTACAAATTAAAAATATCTCTGAAGTGTTCGTAACTCTATGAAGTTGGAAACTTACCGTCAATATTGCAATGTTTGCCGCTAGCACCAATCAGAACATTGAATTCAAAATTTGACACCACGTGACCCAAAGGCAGAATACGAGCTCTCCAAGCAGTCATCTTCCCTAAATAAATAATAAACAAAATATATACTTACATTTTATAGAAAAAAAAAGGAAACAAATAAAATTGAATTTGTTTATAAACAATGGATTTGTTGGACGGTCAGGGGGCCGTAGATTTAAAACAGTTTTACTACATACCTAGCCTTGCTAGTTAGTAAAAGAATGTTTATTTCCATTCTTGAATATATAGAGTTTTCTGCTTAGTTCACCATCAAATTAATATTAATAAATGACTCCACCACATAGCAGTCTTGAAAAATAGTCTTAACTTTAAAATAGATAAAAATCCATAAAGTAATCCTATTAATTCACCTACAAATCTCCTGAACATAACTAAAAATAATACAATTTAAGATTAAAAAAGTATTGTAAAATTATAAAGAGTAAAAAACTGCATTTAAATATAGTTTATTCAGTTTCAATCTGAATTACTAGAATAAAAATGTTAGAAAACCAAATCGATACTTCATTACAAATATTTTAAAAATGACAAATATTATGATTTTATTGATTAACGTTAAATATAATAAAATTATTAGATTATCAAATCATTTTATAGATTTCTATTAATAGGTATTGATATGTGAGACTATATTGGAAATGAGATGCAGATGCCCAATTCTGTTTTTAATGATATAATTTTGTAAAATTAATTGTTTGAATTACTTAACACTGATGTGATAACGATAATTTATTCTTTAAAATTAAATAAGTTAGTCTCATGTTTAGCATTTACAGTCAATTTGAGGCATTCACTTTGTTCAAAGGTTAGTTCTAGTTCAAAATAAATAACAATATAGTGCAGATTGATTGATTCTAAAAGTTTTAAACTTTATAGAACATGTTTCTACATAAACATTGCCTTCAGCTGTTGCAACAGAATAAACTGAAATACACAAATAGATCAAAATAATGTCTCGTAATAAATATCAATTTTTTATATTTTTATTTACAACCACACGGTTAAACTGCCTAGCCAGTTGGTCATATACTTGAATTTTTGACATTAATATCTTTTTTCGGTGTTTTATGCAAAAGTTATTACGATATCACTAAGAGTTTTTATAATATTAATATTTTCCATTGGACGATGGTGAAATCCAATGAAATTTATCACTTAACTGTTGATACAAGGGACGAACGAAATAGCCAAGTGATGTATTCGCACATTTGACTAATATTCAAATGTTTACGTACTCGTATCGCACTAAGTAGTTGCATATGGTGTAGATAAATGGCGAACTATTTCCTATTTTTAAAACACTTTGTGTAAACAATTTCAACATGCCCAACCATATGTATATTATACTGAACGTATACAAGAAAGATACACAGCTTCTGTGAGTTTAGATTTTGTCATAAATCATTTCAATCGCCAACACATTTCAAATCTGCTTTAGTCTATTGTGCAACTTAATTAGTCAACATTTGTTTAAACATCAGTGAAAAAGTTTCCAAGCACCAAAATACCAGAAGTGTCACATTGAAGTATAATGTATTATAATCAAACTACAGAATTGACCAATTGTTCCGTCAGCGCAGCGGGTCTTTACAATGCACGAATTGGCATCACCGTCTACGCGTTTCTCTTACTCGTGGCCGGCACCCTTGGCAACCTACTTATTGTGATCACTTTGAAGCACGACCGCCGAGGACAAGTGGTATCTCGCGGTCTGCTGATTCTATTATCAATTTTAGATACAAGTGTCCTGTGGACAACAGTAGTTCGGTATGCTGTGGACTTAGCCTTTGATTATGATATCCGCATGACTTCGGCGATCGTGTGCAAATTGCATTCGTTTCTCACATTCACCACCACAAACTCGGCTCTGGCTGTACTTTGCGTGCTTTCTGTTGAGAGACTGTTAGCCATGAAATTTCCTTTGCAATCTAAGGTAAGCACTTTGATGAATGTTCTCAAAACAGAGTTAACCAACTTACTTTTGTTTTTAAAAAATGTGAGTATTTGGCTGGAATATTTAACTGTAAGTTACTTAAAACGCTATCTCTTGCGGTTCATCATCATCATCAGTGCCGTCTCCTGTAGAGGTTGGCTGCCATGATCCGCCACTTTTCTCTGCTTTGCGACAGT
>JAUYWI010105194.1:0-22298 GCA_034780595.1 Parotoplana pacifica
TCTACATAATTATTATTTGAATTTTTTGCTTCTAAATAATAAAGAGTATAATTTACTTTATAAAATGTTAACAAAAGAAACAAATTTACATAACTTTTAGAATTTTTGTAATTAAAATTATATACTACTTTTTAGCGACACTATACGCAAATTTAAAAAATAAACACGATGTGGGTACTCTATGCATTATTACTCTATGCTCGTAATCTTGTGTACTACACTTTGTATACAATTTTTTTTTCAAATTTAAAACATTTAATCAAACAAATCGTAAAAATACCCGCCCCTGACAACAACATTCTACTCCAAACTACTAATTTAGCAGCAGGATTTTTACATGATTCAATGTGATTCCTAATATGATTTTATGTTTAATGTTATTTTTGTATGCAATAATATTTCGCATGATCAGTATTTTAATTTTACAAGATTTTGTTTTGAAACTAAGGACTGGCATTAAAAATAAATATTCCCTATTTAAATAATGGATCCTTATAAACTTATTCTACACTGGTATAAGTATGTACACAGAAAAGTACCGACTATCTTAACATTTGGAAAAGTGCAAGATTTCGAAGAAACTTTTAAAATATGTAATTGGATTTTTCTCATTACAATTTATAAAATTCTATTTTTGAGGAAAAAGACTTACATTAATAAAGTTGATTGAAAGACTTGGGACCCACTTGTGTGTATTATGATTTTAAAAGTAACATTGTGCTCTAAAAATATCAACTTCTGTTAATCTTTAGATGGATGTTATCTGATTAAAGGAAACAACTTATTCGCGGTAGAAATCTGAGCATTTGTTGACATAAATGTTTATTTGAACTTTGCTTAAGAAATAAATGTTCTGTGTATCTCCGTTGGTTTAAAAATAGCACAGCAAAAATATTTATTAGAATATGTAGGTATCATAAAAATATGGATAATTAAAATAAAATAAAATAAATAAATCGAATGATTAATATTTAACTTTTTCTTTGTATAATCTTTTTTGATACAACATTTTTCTTCGTTTTGTATGACTTGTCGCTTGATTTAGATAGAAATCAAACATGAATGAATTGTATATCTAAATTAAACTTAATAAGTCTCTTCGCTATAAAACAAATAGCTTTTAGCTGTTCTAAAAAAGTTAAATAGCATAATAAAAGCTTAGCATAAATAAAAGATTTCAGCCCTACACAGATTTTTTGGCCAAAGTCGTTTCTCTCTCTCTCCTCTCTCTCTCTCTCTAAGAAAATAACAACTACGAGAGAACCCTTTTGACAGGGATGCGAGAAAGTTGTGTGTATTTCGCGGGTCGGAAGTGAGTTGTTTAGTGCCAGATAACTTTCGGAACCCTGTCTACCAGGTAATTTCAAAATGTACTTGCTACCACCATGATCCAACGCGCTAAACCCTGGCCTTCTGACTTCTTGTTTTCCCAATTTGTATTGGGAAACAAGAAAAAATCATCCAAATTTTCTCATTTCCAGATTGTATATTTTGTTGTTTTTGCAGAAACATGCCTCATATAAGAAGATGATCAGTAGTCAAACTATGTCGTGTGCTAAATATAAACGCAGGAGAGGGTTCTAGACCCCTTACGGTTTATCACCGATTGCTTAAAAACAACTCAACCGATTTATATAATGTTTGGCATGCGTGTACCAAATTCTCTTGTGGAACATTTGGTGTAAAATAAATTGACATCAGAGAACCTAAAATCACGTTTCGGCCCTCTAAAAAAATGAGGTTAGGCCAAAATGATCAAAATGTACATGCTGCAAAGAACAATCCTGAAGCAAACAGAATTGATTAATATTGGATATATTTGTTGCAATTGCCTCATAATTATATTTCCGGTTTTGAAACATATTGATTTTTGTGACCAAGATGCAGCAAAACATTGATAATCGTCATTTTTTATTTAAATAGATGCGCCGTATAGATTTTTTTAAATTTTTTTTAAATTTCATAAAAGGTTCTTCATTCAAAAAAAGAGTTAAGAAAATGTTTGAGTCAGAAATTGACCTTATGTAGATAGGAAAAAGTTGTTCATTAAAATTATTTCAAATTTGACGCATGTCTATTATAATCTGTTATTAATTTATGTGCTCTATCCAAGTCAAAATTAAGGTCCACCAATTTTTCTGAGATCTTATTTTAGTGACTGAATTCAATCGAAAACCGCTAACAATGATCTAGAAACACATACTAATCCATCTTAAATATTTACAACGATTTAATTTTAATAAAATTTAATGTTGAGAAAAATCTCTCCTAGACCGGTAACAGGACAGTGAGCCATCCACTTTTCTGAAACTTTATTTCTAATGCCTTCCTAATTCTATTTCTCAAATTTGAGCAACATAGGTTGTTTCATTTTGCCTTGAGAGATATTTAAGTGATTTTGGCCAAAATTATCGATTTTTGCCCAAAGAAAATGGATAATCAATAATTTTATCAAACAATAATTTAGGGATTTATGTTGCTGAGTACCTAGGCAAATTATACACCAAATTTGAAGTAAGACCAATTTTGTTTTTCGGTCATGATGCCGTCATCGGCAACTACATAGTTTCTTCTTCTTCGTCTTCCCACGCTGCTTGGCCTGAAAGTTGTGCTATATTGAACTGGCTATAAGGCCGGGAGAGTCAGCTATTTGAGGAATTTACTGGGGGAGTTAGTGACTTCTTCAATATCTTGGACATGGCTAATGGTGGACATACGTTTGTTGTAGAGGGCCTGGCACTTGATGAGGTGGTCGATTGCCTGTCATTTGTCACACCTATCATAATAAGGGTTTTTGACGTCTTTGATACGATGTTTATTAGATTTAAGAAGAGGGCTGTGGGCTGTTTTGATTTGGTTGACTGTAGTTTCATAAACTTTCTTTGTTTTATTATGGCTGTTGTTATAGTTACCCTTGAGTGTTATTTTAGCCGCGTCGATAGGTATGGAACTGTTAGTTTGCTCAAGAGTCTTGACTCTCTCGTTGTGTTTGATGCCACCATGAGATGGCACCCACTGGAAAGTGATGCCTTGGTTATTTTAGCTCATATCGTCAAGGAGCGACCATATTTCTTCAACTGATTTGTCAGTTTGTTTAGCTGGACCTATTTTGATTTTAAGGATACTGGCTCTCGAGTCAGTAAAGATGGAAGCTTTAGTCCAGTCCTTATGTTTGGCGTTCTTCAGGATAGCTTTTATCTCCGCCTGCAAATACCGGTTGGAATAGCGATTATATCAGCTTCTTCTGACAAGATACCTCTGCCACCGTACTTGCCCTCTTTCACTGAACCATCGATTCAGACCTGGATAATTACTCGCGTCTTTCCTGATGCTTCTCCTTTCTTCCGCTCGTTCCCTCTTGCTAGTCAGTTAGAAGGTTGGTGTGAAAACATATTCGTTTTTCTATTTCCATGGTGGAATTTTGGTGAATCCATGGGTTTGTTTAGCTGGAGCCTCATGGATACCGATCTCATCGGTAGCTTCTTGGCTACATCTCTCCAGCTTTCCCTGTTGTTGTTCTTTTCTTCACATTTGTGTGAATGATAGACTGGAGAGGGTGTTCTTGTTGAAATCTTTTCACCTTCTCGTAGATTCTGCCAGCCAACCGGTGGATTCAAGCCCTGCAGCTTCTTTGAATTTGTTGATGGGGGTGGTCACCTTGCAGGCTGTAATTAATCCGTTCGGCTCTCCTCGCTGTTCTAGAAATTTTTGCGACGTGATAGTTGGCATGAAATGGACGCCAAATGCCATCTTTGTTTTGATCCATTATTGTTAGATGGTTTTAAACTTTCTGACTGAGAGTTGGTTGAGGATGTTTGTACAAATGTCCGCTTTCTTTGGGCTCCCTTGTTGCTTTTTTCAAAATCTAATCTGTCAATGAATCTTTCCAAGGTTACTGTCCATCAAATTTCAGCCCAATCGATACACGGGACGACCGTACTCATATTCTACCCAGAACAACGAGGGATTAATAAAACGTAGGTATTACAAGTCATGTGAGAATTATGATTCTTTAGACAGTCGATTTAATTTTGAGGAAGAATTTTATAATATGTTTTGCAGTAATTAACCTGCATTTACTAAATAGAATATTTTTTCTTGGTTTTAAAATAACAAAGGTAAAAAATAAACGATTTTAACAAAAAAATGTTGGCTTTGAATCACTTGTTTTTAGGTTCCTAGGTACTTGTCTTAAAAGGAAACATATTTTTCTTAGATTGTAGTTAGTGTATATATGTACAATCACCGGCTTTTCACTGATGGTTTTAGGCTGTTTTTGGTTCTAAATTATCTAAATTCGGTACAATTATGTTTGACTTCGGGTTTACAACAGCCTGGAATCTAACAACTGATTTTAATTTATGAAAACTTGTTGAAGCGTAAAATCTTATTTTTAAAAATGCTATAACATGTTTTAAAATACCATTAAATCTCCACGGAGTTTTTCTGACTACTCTGGTATATCACCATTTTTGGATAAAGACCAGGGTTCATAATGGCCTGGTCATTCTAAACAACATCTCAGTAATTGGATTTAAGCTCCATTACGCATATCGTGCAAAACGACTATCAATAATATGTCTTCGAAATTGGTAATTTAGATTCTATTACTCGAATCAAGATCTAAGTATGGATTGCCTACCAGATACACTATTATAACCTCCAAGTTGGGCTGTCAATATTGAGCAAACTCGAAGTTGCACTAGAAAATACATTTTAGGTATGCCTTTGTAATCTAGGCGAAAACATTTGGTTCTCGCGTGTAGTTGAGAAAAAATGCCTATCTCTATTTGTTTCTAAGTGGAAATACAAATGCAGATGACAGCACAGTTGGGTACCTAGAACTACATACACACATACACACATACAAACATATCTAGGCCTTTGATTTAAAATGCAAATGTTTATTAGGTTCGCATACACTGGTAGTATTAGGGTTGTATACCTACAAATGAAAGCTTCTATCATATTTATGAATTAAATTTAAAACAAGGTTTCTATTAGAAAAGTGCAATTAACTGAAATTTAAAAGTACAAGTTTAAGAATACCTATGTGTCTGTATGTCTCTGTTGGTGAAAACTGTACACCAATTCCTACCTGTTTCATTCCTATGCTTTAGTTTATTTTCGAGACTGGTATGAAATTTAATTGTTTATAGATATTTAAATTGTGTCATATATGTATAGTCCAAGATTTTTATGACAAATAATTGATCGTGTTCTTACTAAAAATAACTTTTTAATATATACTTCATCTTTTGTTATTTTTTTTCATCGTGTAATTAATCTAATACAAAATAAATAAACTTTCTGACTTAAAAATCTTTTTAATTTGAAATGTAGTAGCTTATAGTATATGTATATGAATTTTTCTTTAATCAACTTTTCACTTAGCAACTATTGCTAGGGACAGAAATATAACAAACATAACAACAAGCTATTTTGTTTACAAATAAATGGTTATTTGACTAGCCCTACGCGAAAATTAGTCACCATATGATTTTTTATTCTTAGAAACTGTTGCTAGGGCGTGCTAATATTACAGAACGATACGGAACTTTTCAACTTTATCCCACAAACATTATTGCCACAGAACTATGATTATATTGTCATCTATGGCATGACAACAAGCAATGTTTACTAATTTACTAAATTAGAACCAATTGAAAATCAAATTTTCAAGAATATCATTGGTTGAAACCTAACTATGGTAAGTGACTTAAGCCATCTTGAAATTGTAGATACGTTGTTCAAAATTGTGGACGGAACTATTGAATTTAAAAATCCTTTTACTAAGAATAAATTCGTGTGGTGAATTTTCCCTAAAAAACATCAAAATCAAATCAGTTCACACAATAAATACTAAAAAAGTATTAGTGAAGGAAGTATAAAAATTTAAAAATTTTCTCACTTCTTACCTACCTAACTGATGGTGCAAATTTAATCATAAATCACGATTAAGTGTCCAACTGTGCATTATTTTATAATTGACAAACATATCATCCAAATTAGAATGACATAACTTTGTCAATTACAAAAATTATAAATTGCTATCAAATTTATTGTTTACTGTACTTAATTTAAAACGTACAGTTAGGTAGGTAAATTAAATAATTTTGAATATTATATTCTTCTCCACTTTGATTCTGCATATCAATTACTTTTGTACAAAGCAGGTCGGCGGGTAGTCATTTACTGTCATTGTAAGAGATCAGATTGTCACGTCAGATAAAAGGCGGTATATTAAAAATAGCTCATTAAATAAGCAGAAAATTTGAAGCATTGATGACAGTAGGTATTATAATGTGAATTATTAACACACAAGTTCTGTTTCTTTAGATTAAACCAATCTTTCAACCACTTTATTTTATTATTTAAAATACTATCTCGGGTCAGTCTGAAAAAAATATCGATTTTATAAAAATTAAAAAATGAATTTACTAGTAAAATTAGCCTGTTGGATATGTGACTACTTTTGAACTGTACCTACCGCATATGTATTTTGTGTAACATTCTTTACTTGTGCCATTTATTTAGTTCTATAAAAACGACATTTATTGTTCCTTACCAACATACTTTAAAATAGGTATTTGATTAATTTCGTCTCCCTCAATACGAATGCAAAAGTTTGAATCAACCAACATATAACAAAGTCATAAAATATAAAAGGTTGTACAAAAATGTTGCTAAATGCATAACATTTTTCATATATAAAAAAATATAAGTGTAAAGAAATAATCATACATTTATCATTAACTTTTTTTTAAGAAAAATCTCCGTTATTTAACAGATATTGGTAGTATTCCTATAATCTTTGGTAGGTATATGTATAGGTAACGTCGTAACCAAGCTGTGTAATAATCGAAGCAAATAATTTAATAAATTTGCCCGTTACAGATTGAGTAGGAAAATGTAAGTAATATTGCAATTTCTACACACTTGCACACAATAGTTAGAAGTTGGGTAGCAAGTACATATCCAGCTAAAAATACAACTTATCAATAAAAATTTGCTTTCGGTATATGGAGATCTAATAATATTGGTCTACGAGTATAGGTGCATGCGCTTAGTACATAATAATGACTGGAATATGGGTGGGCCCTGTTCTCTGTAAGCATACAACACGCATGGGTGCATTGTTCTAATAATACTAAATATCAAAAAGTCAGTTATTTATAGTAATCTACCCTGATAGCCTACAGAATGGAAAATGCGGCAAGTTTTAACAAAATCAACAGTTGAGTTGCCATTTATATGTTTGTGTTTCTACTATTACCTATAGTATACAAAAATCGTTCAATATATCCGGTAGCATAATGCCTAATATAGTAGTAGTAGTCCAATTCATTCCTTGAGCTGAATCTTCTAGCACTGAACTATTGATATAATTTTACTAACAACATGAAGGAAAGTCAGTCAGCAATATTATTTATAATCAAGACACTAATTATAATACAGTGTTAACAATTCTGGTTAAAAGCATGCACACACAATTAAGCGGCCTGATCCCAGGCTGTTTGAGTTCTTATTTATGACTTTTGGACTGGTTTTATTACTCATTAGGGGGACTGCCGGAGGAGTGATGGCCATGCCGTGGGTGTCAATCCTGCTAGTCAACTGAATGAAATATCCTCACTGAATGAGTGGGCAATAGATCTTCCAATATTCACCTCCAAAAACTGACTAATTTCAAAATCTTAACGATTAGTGGTACACTTACCTAATGTAGATCAAATAGAACAGCAGGGTGAAAAGCCTGTACTTCTGACAATTAAACGGTTTTTAGAAGAAAGAAAGGTTGACGAACAAAATTCTTTATAACTGACTGGAAAATGCAGAATATGTGCTTGAGTTAATTTAATTTAAGCACGTGTAAATAATTAACATTTGACCCTTGGACAGCTTCTAAGTATCAAGAAACTTTTTATTGCATAATATAATGCTTGCCACCTTTGGATAGTGACTAACATTTCTTGACAGATATACCTCAATATAAATACATTTTTGAAATGGCACCAAATTATGATGTCTCTCAACTACTAGGAACACAGCAGGTTGTGTTATGAATTGCTATTAACCATAGATATAAATTTCAGATTTATGTAGATACTCTGGAAAATTCCATTTGACTTGTGTTGGTTTTAATAAAAATTTCTACAATGTTCAAAACACACACTTTCCCTTATTATACAGAAGCAAAAAGACTAAATTAAAAATTTTCTTTAATATTTACACTCTAGAAATTTAAAACTATGTTTTGAGAGCAAGTTGATAAAGTTTATGGACACAGTATCCAGTGGTGGCATCACATTAATTAAAATTTACTACATTTTCATGAATTTTCTTCGCTTATATATTTAATTAGATCTGAATCTTATCTCTGTATGTATTATCGACTAAAAATCTGCCTAACGATCGAGTTAAATGAACTAATAAAGTTTGGTCGATAAAAAATCTGCAAAAACGAGTTGTCTACGTAGTCAAATAAAACTAATAAAAATAGTGAATTAATATAGTATTTTACCATTAAATATCTGTACCTAGACTAATATTAATTCTTCTTTGAAAAACTAGTTTATTGCATCTGAAACAAATTAAAAGTTCATATCTCTCAAACTACTGAACCAACTGCTTTGACAATCTGGAAGATTGATTTGAACTCATAAGAGAAACATACTTTAAAAAATTTCAAGATTATTGGTCACATGACCTTTGGTTTTTTGGACTGGCTCAAAGGATTGGTTCAAAATTTATCACAGATATGAATGCCATAGCTTAGAATTATATCACTGACGTTAATGTCTTTCAAACAAATAAAGAATTTGCAATTAACTATTTTGGTTGCTGTGATATTTTATATTATTGATTTTTCCATAGGGTGTTACTTTAACTATTGAAAAATCAATAATGTTTAATATCTGAGCGATAAAATAGATAATTACAAAATGTTTGTTTTTGTTTAAAAATATTAAATGTTGAGTTATAAGCTTAAATGTGAAAAATCAATATTTGTTGGCCATACAATATAGGAGACCTAACACAGTGTCGTAAGTTAATTGAAAGAAGAAAACTAAATGAATATCAAAGGTTCTAATTATTGTTTCGTTCCAGACCATTCAAAATTGATGTTTTCGGGCCGCTGAGCAGGTCAAAACCACAGGTCACGTAGTTTCAAAGATATTAAAAAATTGGCCTTTACAAACCAACCTTAAGTTAACAGCAAACAAATGTATAGAGTTGACAGTCCTTTGTTATTAGGTCCCTGGGTTTTTTGTGGTTAAATACTTATAGAATCATGGCGTGCATTAATTTGTAAAAAACTTTATTGTTATGCATCAATAGTGTCCATAGCAAATATAAAACAAAATTTACTCTCGCACCAAAATTAGTCTAGTTATCAAATTTCATCGGTTATGAAAAAGAAAAAGAGTAGGTACAGCTCTTTAGTGTCTCTGACTCGTAGATAAGACAGATAAAATAAATAAATAAATGAAATAAGTTTATATTAAAATGAAGATATTTAAAATAACAAACGGTTAATGTTTAGATTATGATATTGGTGATGATGATGATGATGATAAAGAAGAAGAAGAAGAAGAAGAATTGAAGAATTGAAGAAAAAGAAAAAGAGGTTCCTGTTATTGATTTCAAAAATATAAAGTACCACATTTTTAATACTTTAGGGTTTTTATAAAGCTTTTTAAATGTGCACGACAAATTTAGCAATGGGACGCTCTCACTGCAGAAATGAATGTGACATTTTCCATAGTTCGATATCAGTGACCGAAGAGTTGAATTTATTAGTCCTTTTTTATCATTTTACATTATAAACGTATGAAAGTGCTTTTTATTAAATAGAAAAAAGGAATAATTAATCATCATAAAATCATTATAACACCATCTGCTTTTAAAGATCTACCAGTAGGATACCAAATTTAATTTCTTAACTGTTTTCGTCTTGGTATTTCACACCAAATTAAAATCTGCATTGTTGTTTGAAAATAGTTTTGTAATTTAAATGTAGCATTATAGTTTAAGGAAAGCCATGTACGAATTATTATTATTACAGCTATTAAGAGAGGAGAATGTTGAATCCATATTGATTATATAAATTTCTATTACAATAAAACAACATTCAATGTAAAATGGCATAGGCTAAGCACATATGGTGCATAATGCAAAGTATCTCCCAATACACTGCCTTGAAAGAACGGCACCATATGCAATCAATAGACACTTTAACTTTCCCAATACTTCTCCATAATTAAAGCATTAGATTGTAAATAAATTTAGGTATGATGCCAATGCCTAAGGGCATTTCTCAAACGAAATATACCCACCTACGAACAATAATTTTAGCAGACAGTTTGAGTAAACCGGGGCGAATCGGACCCACCTTATGTTATTGTGTTCTCAAAGAAGCAAATATTAATACTTACACATAATCATTTTTTTATCAACCCAGCTTTCATTTGCGGTGACAGTGTCTCGATTGAGTAATTTGTATTTACCGTTTATTGGCAAATTGGCCAGCTAAAGTTGGGGAGAATCGGGCATAGTTTTCTTTTATTTATTATACAATTATTTTCGTTTATTAAACTTCAGTGAAAACCTAAATTTTACAGAACTTACATTGATAAATGTAGCTAAACGGATACACATACAATATACATATGAAAACGAAACAACTTTTTCACAAATTTGAAATAGAAAGTAAATGTAAAAAGTGGAGTTTATGAACAATTAGCACATGTAATCGAGGAGAATCAGGTTTCACAGGCCCATTGGCTGCAGACAATGCATTTCATCCAATCTCCATTCGCAGCCTCCCAGGAGCATACCACATACAACACCAAAAAAGTGATTTTAAAGTTCTTGCCTTTAATACCTTACAAGGCAGAATGTCCGGTAGCTTTCTCTATTTATTAGCCGAAGGATTTTCGTCTTTATCTTTGGGTTTTGAGACATCAGAGTGAACTCTTTTTTATTTAGTAAGTTTCCTACTGAACCTGGATACGTGAGCTGTGCTCTATGAGGCATGTGGTCTTCTCGTTTATTTTAATTTCGGTGATAGCATGATGGAACGGAAAAAATGTTTTGGATATTGAGTGAAAGTTCTGACTTCGGGCTCTTGTTCGAAAGCTCTCAAAGGATATATCCCAAAATGTTGGATGTTGGAAAGAGTTCACTCTAAGACCTCTTTGATTGGCCATATGTTGCCAGGTCAACGAAAACACTCGACAAAATCAAATTTAATAATAACGACTTTACCGTTTGCCTTAAGATATGTGTCGACTTCATTTGACCACTTGCTCTTGAAAGGTTTGTTGAAATGAGTATCCAGTGGTAGTAAGTGATGGCTACTGCGTGGGGGAAATGGACACCAACTCAATATCATTCTTAAAGCATAATCTATGGATTCGATGCTTACAAAGAAACAATGACCATCAAGAATGAGCACCGCCTTTTTGCCTTTCTGTTTGAAGCTAAATTCCTGGAAGTGCTTTAGGAAGTGAAGGAACAATTCATCGTCCATATAGCCATAATTTGAAGAAGAGATCATCAAATTTCTTTGCAAAAGCATCAGTAGTTGGGGGATTTGCTCCTTTAAAAGTTAGGATGGTGGCAAGACATCACCAACTGTATTTACACATGGAATTAAAGTGGTCAGCGTACCACGTTCACCAACTGTAATCTTCTTTGCCTCTTTTAAGAACCAAACTTCTTGCTTGCATTTGGCATTGAGCTCAAGCCTGTCTCATCACAGTTATATAAAAAGATTAGGTATCATTACTTTCGCAACTATCGTATGTAGACTTCATGTCTTTGTAAAAGTTTTGTACAGGAGTTTTGTTGAAAGTTTCTGCTCGCGCAGCTAATAAGTTTTGAGCAGCTTTCATCGAAGTCTTATCCACCAATCTTCTGAGATATTTTCATCCATATCCCATTTCGTTGGATAATCTTTGTTCAAATATTTCTTCTTTTCGGTTTCCTTGCACAAATATGTACAATTGACCTTGCTTCATTGATTGTGTAAAGAAAACGCCTTTCAGATAGATACAACAACCATTTACACAAAATGATTTCTTTAATCTTCTTGAAAATCAATTGTCCTCCTGATAATCTGGCATTTTGCCCTGACAACAATTTCCTCCTCAGAGTAATGCGTGGAATATCGAAAACCTTTGCTGCGGCTTTCAAACCCATACCACCCTTAATGGCTTCTAATGCTTGTTTGAACACAGATTCTGGGCGTTCAATTCTGGTAAGATTCTTTCGTTTGTATAACATGCTATAATTTATCTGAAATAAATTTGGGAAATGTACCATAAAATGTGCTATAATAACTTGCAAAATATGTTGAAAAACAATCTACCGGGGCGAATAGGACAGTGTGTCCCATTCGCCCCAATTTATTAATGCAACATGTTGCGATAATAGTTTTTCTCTGTATCTATACAATTAAAATGATTGAACTTACGAGTATATATGATTAAATATATGATTAAAATAGTGCGAAATTTTCCGAGCTTTTAAATCAGAACAGACATTATCTTCAATGCGTACAAACTGAAAGTATGCTTTACAAAATTTTGAATGGACATTTTTTGCAAATATCAATAGATCAGTGAGTCAGTCAGCAGCATCCTCGCAACCAAGCTGATTGTCCTCACTCCGCACAGCAGAACGAACAATTTGCCTCCATTTGTGACGGTCTTCTGTCAGCCGAATTGCGTCGGTTAAGCTTGCTCCCAGCAAAGTCTTGATGTCGTCCGAATACTGTCTGCGAAGTCTCTCCCCCTTCTACGCCACCCAGGATGCGGTCCAACAACTACATCTTTGACCAGACCATTAGCTCTGCGGGTATGCCCAAAGAAGCTGAGATTCTTAGTCTTCACCATTTTCATCAGCTCTGGTTTTACCACCAGGTCATCCAGTACGCTAATATTGATAGATATCTATTAATTTGCACCGACCAATCCCTATTAACCAAAGATATAGATATTTCTATAGTTTTAATGTACATAGAAATAATTGAGAAATATTGAAGTGTCCGATTCGCCCCGGTTTACCTTACTCAATAAAATTACAAGCTTATCTTTTCAGCAAACAATAGTACAGATAATCTAGAGCGTTTGTGTATAGTAAATTTAAAAAGCTCTTTTTTTAAATACTATGCACTTTCATCACTCATTCATATTTTGAAATTACAGTTATAATCAAAGATCTAAATTAATCAAACTAACAAATAAAATAGATCCGTCTTTGGGATAAAGAAATCAAATTTCAACAAAATTATTAATACAACAAACAGATACTGCAAAATGAAATAATTTTGAAGAAACAAAAAGAAACTTAAGAAAAAAATAGATTAATCGAGGGTTTTCGTTATTTATAAATTTTCACTTTTATTCGACCTGCAAGTTAAACGTTCATCAGATTGTTTTGCAAGGAAGTTACATGAATTTCAATGTACGAGTGCCGACTCGAATAAATGAGAACGATTGTTAACAATATGACATTTTTTAGAACTGTCAATCCATAGGGTGGAGCAATTAGTCTTAATTAAATGTTTCTAAGTCAGGTGCTCCTAAAACTGTCAACACAAAAGAAAATATGGAGTCAGAAACCACTGAATACATTGTGTAGCGCCCCAAGTAAAAGTGCAAAGGAAATAAACATCTCATAAACAACTACAAATAAACCGCAACATTTTTAAAAAACCGTAAATGTAGGTATTAGCTTTTTTTGTTGCTAATTGATTTAAAAACTTAACATAAATACAAGAAGAAAATGTAATAAATTTATTAAAATTATTAAATGTTATAAAACTTAATCTACTATGAGTTCTTTGGCATTATTAAGAAAGTGATTTTTAATGGAAGTTGTCTAAAATAGAAAAAATAAAGAAAATTTTTAATTAAGATAAAAGATTTATTTATTATTTATTTCGTTTTTATCCTTAGGTATGTTTTTTTTCTACTGCCGACTGGTTTTATTTTTACTTCGGTAGAGTCGAGTATAGATTACAGCATATAAAGTAGGGATGCGTCCAATTCTGTTCAGAATTTTATTTCACTGTTTGTTGGGTATTTTGTTTGTGAAAATCTTTTTTTATGCATTTGTTTGGCAAATGCCTAAAAATAAATTGGGCGTAGAACGTTTAAGTAAAAAGTTACATCGAATACCACCTATATGGTAATCTAATCTACTTTTAGCCAAAAATACTCTTTCCACTTTAATGAAACACCTATCTTTTAAGTCAACCTCATATTATGTTGATTGCATTTATTTGGCTGTATATACAAAGTCAATTAATTCGATAAACTTGTTGGGTTTCTAATAATACTAGTTTGAAACATAAGTGTCTATTTGCTTCTATATCTTAGGAAAAGAGTATTATCAATCTTTTCTCTATTCCTATTGATAACATAATACATAAAATTCTGCTGAAATAGATATCTTAATTGGAATAGTTTTTATATTTTAATTTTATATCTTAAAGTATTAGAAGCAACCATCAAAAAATATGATACCAAAATAAAATGACCAAAACTACAAAAGTTAACTATACTCAAAAAATCTTTCTACCAATAACTTCTGGAAATAGATTTAAAACTTAATCAAATTGTAATGAGTGGATCAAGACAAAAATTGAATCTAGCAGGGCAACTATGCAAAATTGAAATGTTTTTTTTTCTTCCTATTAGTATTTTCATTTTATTCAATGGTTATTACGTGTAATTGAAGATCTTAATATAGCTAACAATTTCCATTGAATGGATTTCCTTGAATCGTTCATATACTCGTATTTTGTTATGGATATTCCTATCCATCTTAGCTTCTTTATAGTTTTTGATTGTTTCACCCATAGATATTAAATTATCTACTTCTAGATAAAATATATACATATGTATATGTGTAATTTAATATCAATATGGTGTCAACAATCTTTAGCTAGAATGATTTCTGTATCATATCGAATGTTCCTTAAAGAAGACTATGATTTAAATACATAAAGTCGACATATAGTCCAGTTAATCTGAAGTTTAAACTCTCCATTTTACAGATTATTCTTGGGAAGTCTTTTTAGTCAAATTATAAGTCTGAATAAATTTTATTATTATTATTTATTTAATTATATTAAAGACCAAAAAGGTCAAAAACTGTGCTGACTCAAACACTAAAATATGCATTTGATTTTTTTAATATAAATTCAATACTTTTTTGGAACTGTTTTTTTTTTAGTTTCAAGTTTCTGTTTCTCAGAAATAAATAATAAAAGTAAACAATTTGTTTCTAATGAGTGTTGATATTACGAGTAATGTTGTTTACTCGACATACTGGTCATATTCCCTTTCTTAAAATCCTGGGCCTACCCCTGTTTGGAAACAATGATTGACAACACTTACAAAAGACAATAAATAAACAAACATTTCTGCACTAATTTAAAAAAACTGTTCATTTCCTTTTGAACAACAAAATGTTAGTTACATTTTTGAGAAGTGGGTTTAAGTTTATTTCGTCTTTACTCCACATTTGATTACTGAATAATCACAAGTACAGGGAAGTAAAGCATTATTTGCGAAATCTATTATAGATGACGATAAATAAAAAGTCAATATTAGAAACTTTTGGTAGGTAACCGACAATTTTGATGGGCTCTTCCTTCATATCTAAATTAATTAGGAAATATCTTGATGCACAAATTGGTGACAGTATTCAAAATTTAAAATTGCGGAAACCGGAAGGAATATAGAACACTATAAAGAGTCAACCAACACATAATCTCATATTTAAATTATTGAAGTATTGGGTACATTGCTATCAATCAAAATGATAGCGACTTATGGTAAACCTATTTTTATGTCGAAATACACCTTTTCTAGAACTAACACCTACACGTACCGGGTGTGACACATTAGGTATTAGATGAGCCCCTTAGTAGACAAGTGAACAAAATAATATCTTTATAAAAATAGCAGCATAACAATAACATTGTAATCGAAAACATGTGTGACCACTATTTGCAAAGAGCACTACTTGAATATGCTTCCGAAAAGATATCAGCAAATATATATCACAAAAATTGGTATCATCTTGAAGATCATTGCGGACTTGTTCAAACACATTTCATGCTTCTGATGCATTGTTTCGATTTTATCTTTAATGATAGCACCGATATTCTCACAGGGATTCAAGTCTGGTAAATTTTCTGGCCCCACTCATTGTTCCCGAAGAAGTCAAAATTTGTATTCCCATAAAAGATTTTGAGTAGCCAAAGCTTTAAAGCATGGTGCTTTATCATGTAAAATGATATTATCTCTGGATCTTGAACACAGTAAGAATTTCTCAGAAAAGGGAAAACCGTTTTCTCAAGTAATGTCTGTCTAAAATAATCTCCCGTCCAAGACTCACCATTATTCTTGAGAAACAAACAAATAAATAAGTCAATTCAAGTTGAATGTGCAAACAGAGGTCGCTATCTTTCATCTTCATTGATCTTTTCAGGTGAAACAGCCCACACTCGATCAATTTGATAATTAGGTTTCTGAAATTGCCAAATAAAAATGTCATCGCTGCACACGACATGTGAGAGTCATTCTCATCCCAATTACTCAAATAATCACAGAACCACAGTCGATTTTCTCGATGCAGAGGCGTTTTAAGCGGCGTTTTTTGACAACATAAAATGGCTTAAAAATCATTTCTTTCATATAGCGATACACAGTCATGTGTAATGGAACATTGTCATCGTTTCTTCTATCAGAGAGAACAGATGCAAATCTTCGAGTGATCTTTCTTTACCAAAGCTTAGTTGTATGTTCATTTAAGACACTTCCTTCACGACCGATGTTTTCTTTATTTATTTGACACCCATATATATCTCGGTGTCAATTTTCATTGACAAAGGTTTCACTTTGTCCAATCTGTTCAGCTACATACTGTCTTGTGATAAATCTCGCTCCACAATCTCCTGCCTTCAACAAATTTTCTTGTCTCTGTATCACGTATATCCGCCAAAATGAAAAACAAAATACTGTGCTGAAACAATCAATGGCTAAACAAGTAGGTAGATATTCATTTTTTTTAAATGTCGTTTTTGAACAAGTTAATTTGTTTATGAAAAACCAAAACGAATGAAAAGAGAAACAAAAATCGGTAGGTAGTTCAATTTAGGTAATTTCCATTGCAATTGATAATCTTTTGAAGATCTTTTCTGAGGCGCATTAACTCTCGTGCTAATTTGTGTCTTCTGATTTGCCCAAGGTATTCGGCCAAATAAATTTTTATCGAATCTCGATCTTGAAAGATGGTTTTGAGTTCTTCTTGCTTCCTAGTTTCGAAATATATACCAGTCGTGGAGATTTATATCTGGTAAAGTACGGAGGCTGACAAACTCTATCAACACCTTTCTCTTGGGGAAAATCATTCGTAAGCTTTGCCACATGTGGTTGTGCATTATTCTGAGAGTACCTTCGCGACACAATGCAAAGATTTTCTGTAGAAATGCGATGTATCGTTTAGCATTAACTGTTTCTCCGGCATTTAATACCTGAAATTGATGCAAACAATATTGTACAAGTTAACACTAGGTATGCTTGGTCAAGCCAATGTTGAAGGATCACCAGCTGCGGGAGATATGGGTGAACATATTACAATAGTATGTCCATTGATATCTTCAAAGATTTGTTGGGCGCCGATGACTCTCTGCCGCTTTTGGTTCTCATTCAGGTTATATGGAATCCACTGAGCACATAAACTTTTCTTCTTTAACCCGATCGTGAGAATTCTTTGAAATGAACTCTCATGCAAGTCTGTTAAACCACTGATATATGGAATTGATACATTAGGATTCTCTTCAATATGCAAACGAACAGCATCTACATTTTCTACCTTTCGAGATGTTCTTCGTCTTCCTGATCCTTCCTTTCGTATGCAGGTATTTCTCTCACCGTCTTTGAACTCTTGGATCAATCGTCGAACTTGTCGTAAGCCATCAACATTGTCTTCGCACCCCATGCAGTAACTAATTTCGCGTGAATATCCGTAGCACTCACTGCACTGGTAATATTTCTCACTTTTATTTCGATATAAAAAATTAAATCGATCTTTAGTAGCTTCCATTGTGAATGATAAATAATGACACAATGATTTTATGCGCAAAGCTCAACAAAACAAACGAAATTTCTATAGAATTATTCTATTTTCGATTTCAATGTTTATTTTTAGAATGTCAATTGACATCTATAATTAATTTCACTAGGTTAAACGACTGCTAATCTCATTTTTAGCTCAGCATATGTTATTTTTTTAAATGACATTATTTATTAAACACTCTTAATAGCAATAGATTTTCTATAGTAAAGAAGACTAATAGATATAGAAACACTCTTAATAATCATAAGTTTTCAATAATTAAGAAACCTCTCAGAATAATGGGGGGCGTATCTATTACGTCACACACGATAGAGGACATCTTAGCTCAAAATATCTCTACCTGTCATTGTATGTTCATACCTGTTCTTTAAGGGAAAAACAGTATTTGACATTTATTTTCAAACTGAAGGTTATTCATTAATTATTAATAAACAGTAATAATGTAATATTTTAAAATTTAACTCATGAGTAAACTTTTGTCAACATAAAAAAGAGGAAACAAATTTATTTAACTTACCGAATATCTGAGAAATAAAATTCCAGAAGTCTGTGAATTTGTAGGTACATAGGTATAGGTACAAGACAAGAAAGCGTTTTGTTGACCAATTCAACAATGAGTATCAGTTGCAGTTGGCTTCTTGGATCCATGTGACCAACATAATGCGGTAAAAATAGTCTAAGGCGTCAATGAAAGGGCTGTGGTTAATAAAATTTGAGAGAGAAGAAATTCCTGCCGTTCTGCGACAGTATGAACAAATACAGCGATATCGGTATATAAAGATATATAAAGATATCCCTTTAGACTAGACGTCGGTTTCCACAGAAATTCCGCTTTCCGATTTTCCACGTTTTGGTGGCAACGGTGTTTGATGTTTACTGAGAAGCAGTGCTGTAGATAAGGAAGAGGGTTGTGTAACAGGAGACTGACCGACGGCCAGAGGCTGGTGCAGGTTTGATCGATGGTGCGAATGTTGCTGCTGTTGATGGTGTTGATGATGATAATTTAGTTTGGGACAGCTCTCTAAGTCCTCGAAGATATCCGATGTGGATTCTTCACTCGGTGAGCTGGTATCCGCTGAGTTTTTACGATGTTCCCTGTAGCTAGGACAACTCTGAACATGGACGTAAGTTTGTTTATCCTCGCTTTCAGTTTCACGGTGGTAAAAATAGTTAAAATTTGACACTATAACTGGAACAGGAAGGGCTATTGTGAGAACACCGGCTATAGCACACAGTGAGCCAACCAATTTGCCCCAAGCTGTTATTGGACGCATATCACCATACCCCACTGTTGTCATAGTTACTACAGCCCACCAGAAAGCGTCCGGGATGCTCTTGAAGTGGGATTTTTCGTTGTCAGCTTCGGCAAAGTAAACGGCACTAGAGAATAGAATAACACTAATGAAAAGGAAGAATACGAGCAATCCTAACTCCCTCACACTGGCCTTCAGGGTCTGGCCAAGTATTTGAAGTCCTTTGGAATGTCGAGATAATTTAAATATTCGAAATACGCGAACTAATCTTATAACACGCAAAATGGCTAGAGACATTGTCTGGTTACCTGTATTAGTGTCTCCTGCAATCACAGTGCCCAGAGTAATAAAGTAAGGAATAATTGCTACTATGTCAATTAAATTCATTACCGTTTTGAAGAATTCAATCTTTTCTGGGGAAGAGGCAAACCTTACAAGAAGTTCAAAGGTAAACCAAATAATACATACGGTTTCTATCACAAAGAACGGTTCCGTAAACTGTGGAATATCGTCCTCCTCAATCGATGGATAAAAAGTAGAATTACCGGTGATATTGACCACTTTATAATGGCGAAAGTGCGGCAGTGTTTCAATGCAAAATATCACGATGGATAACAAAATGACCACCACAGAAGTAATTGCTATGAAACGAGCAGGCATAGAACTTTCTGGATATTCAAAGAGTAACCACACTTGACGTTGAAATTCGTTTTCCGGAAGCACCTTGACCTGTTCTTTGATAAATCCCTCATCCTCGCGATACTTTTCAATTGCTTCTTCACCCAACTCGTAGAATTTGATTTCTTCTGTGAAGACATCAATAGGAACATTCACCGGTCGTCGTAACCGTCCGCCGCTCTGATAAAAATAAAGAATAGCGTCAAAACTTGCACGATTTCGGTCATAAAAGTACTCGTGTCGCAGTGGATCGTAATAGCGATTTCGTTTTTGAGGATTGCCCAAAAGTGTTTCTGGGAATTGGTTGAGTGTTTTCAGTTGTGTTTCGTAACGCATTCCACTGACATTGAGCACCACTCGCTCCACCTCCGGGTCCTCATCAGTAGTGGCTGATTCGGCATCCGGCTCAGAAAATTTGGGTTCTTCACTGGCCAGGTCTTTTGGTAGATATGAAGGCCTGTAATGCAAAGAAGTAGACGAATCAGTGTATCTACGATTTCGACCAGAATTCGGCACACCACAACCACCACCACCACAGAACCGCGAATCTCCATGCTGATGATGCAGTTGATTGCTGCCACGTTCACCACAACCATTGCCCTCTAGGCCAGCCATAGCTACTTCCATGCACAAAAGGGCGCTCAATGTATGTCAAAGAACAAAAAGCGCCCTTTTATTTTGAACATGTGCTTTTTTCTTTTGTAAATAGAAAATTGTTAAACAGGGAATATTGGAAACAAAAAATTGAATGTAGATTATAGCGCGTAGTCTACGGCTGTTTGTTTCTTATTACTAATCATATAAAACCAACTAGATTGTCAGTTGAGTCGCTGCCTCCACCTTCCACTGGTATTTATTTACCTTCATTCAATCAAAATGTATCTCTTCCTTTAGTTTTTCTGCTCAGCTGTCTGCAGAATAAGTAACTGATTATAATTTGTGGTAGGCAGTTTTGTGGTGCAGTGGTGGTGGTTTAGCCTGAACTCAACTATCCGATCAACCTCGAGGTATAATCCGCTCAAGTAGTATATTAATAGAAATGTTTTTTTAAATCAGTATAAAATCTGTCGAAATAGCGATACAGTTTGTGTTTTGTTTGTCTGTAGGCGTGTATGTCGAATAAAATCTTTTTTTAAAGGATACATTACTCAATTTATTTTTTTAAAGATTTATTTTGATCTATTCTGATTGAGATAAAGCGCAAAAGTGTTCAATTTTTTAGATTTCGAATCCTATCAGTAAATATATACATATGAACTGAGATCATTTTGACAGATGAAAATTCTAATGTTTTTTTACAAATTCGAATGTATATATATTTGTTTCAGGTTAATTTCTAAATTAAAGGCAATTATAAATCTGTTTCTATACATTATGAAGAGAACTGCCTGTCATAAAGTTAATTTAATAGATAAAAGAAATTGATTTTTATTATGCTACTTTATCTAGTTTGATAAGTTTCCCACTTTATTAAAACAAATGAATAGATAATTTAATTAGCTTTTAGACCCATTAGTAAACACCAATACTACTTTAAATAGAAATCAGATAAAAACGTTTGAATTAGCAATATATAAAGTGGAAGAATTGGTATACATATTGTACCTAATTAGTTATCTCATTTTGTCAAAATATTCACTCACTGTACTGCGCAGCACATTACGTAATTTACACAATATGGTATCTGTATAGGGGGGGGGGGGGGGGTGGTAGACCCAAACAAAATTCACACGCATTCCAAAGCAAATATTGCACGCAAATTATTTCTCCAAAAGTAAAGCATCTGAAACTCATTTAAAGCATAGTTTCCATTGCATTTTTGTTCTACTTAAGAAATTATGAATATTACTTCAAAGACATTTTATACAATTTTGTGTAAAAAAAACATTTTCTGATGTGAAAAAACATTCCGTCGAATTTTCAAACTGAGTTATTTCAATCCAAAGCTATTTGTCGCATTAACAAAAAATATGTCATGTAACTAAATTAATTGATATTTTATGAAAACTATTGCTTCATTGAAACCAAAACCTCAAGAAATGTTTATTTAATTGTGTAGAAATGGCATTGAAATGAGATGATTCTCTACTTATTCTTCTTGTCCTGGTAACGGGCCTCAACAGTGTCCAGTCCATACCTGAGCAAGGGGGGACGTGTCCCCCCCCCAAATTCAAGAAGGGGAGGGGGTCAAGGAAGAAAAGGGAG
>JAUYWI010105195.1:0-11264 GCA_034780595.1 Parotoplana pacifica
TTATTCTTTTCTGATTCATTATTTATGCTAATAAAAATTTAATTATTCTATAAATCTTTTATTATTAAAAATCGGACATTACTTAAAATTCACCCTGTATTTTGAATGTTATCATTATTACAATTAGATATTTCACTATTCGCTATACATATTTTCCAATTATCATCTCCTTTTAGAACCATCAAGTGACGAGTCTAGCGCGAATGATGCAAAAAGTGAAGAAGAGGATAATGTTATTTCTGAAAGGGACATTGAAGCAAAACACAGACAATAAGGATAACAATCCAATCCATATACTAGTAGTTGGTATAAGAGCTTAGGAACCAAAGGTAGGATCCCGCCGTAGGATCGATTCTAGGATAGACATCATTAATTTGTATTTGTCTATCGGGGTAGTGTAGGTATCACTGGCGTAGATGGTGAAGGGGTTGGTATAAGGGCTTAGGAACCATAGGTAGGATCGATTCCCCGATAGACCTCATTCATTTGTCTATCGGGGTAGTGTAGGACCCAGTGGCGTAGATGGTTAAGTGGTTGGTATAAGGGCTTAGGAACCATAGCTATGTCCCGGCGAAGGATCGATTCCCGGATAATTCTCATTCATTTGTCTATTGGGGTAGCGTAGGTCCCAGTAGCGTAGATGGATTAAGGGCTTAGGAACCATCGTAGGATCGATTCCCGGATAGTCCTCATTCATTTGTCTATCGTGGTAGTGTAGGTCCCAGTAGACGATCAAGCAATGATAGCAAACTCAGGAGAAGGATTTCTACAAGAAGACAAGAAATGGACAAAATCAACAAGTAGAACTAGTCAAAACATCAAATACCTTGTAGCAATTATAAACTCGGATGGAAGGTGGAGTAACAAAATCCGAATGGCCAAAACGGCATTTATATGAAGAGAACTATTAACAAAAACATTACGACTAGAAAGTAAGAAGAAAATCGTGAAGACAGTTGTATGGAACGGAAACCTGGACATTGCCAGAAAAAGATAAGAAGAAAATTGAAGCACTAGAAACGTGGATTTGGAGAATAACGCAACAAATAACATGGAAAGACATGAAGACAAATCAAGAAGTACTCCAAACAAAACAAAGAAAAACGCAGCATGTTGGAAACAATAAACAGAAGAAAGAAGAATTAGATTGGACATATAATACGTGGAGAAGGAATGGTCAAAGCAATTCTGGAAGGTCTATTTCTAAGGAAACGTGGAAAAGGAAACCCAATAAAAGGGATGATAGAAGAATTCAAACCAAAGACCTATAGAGAATTGAAGGACCGGACAGCAAACCGAGAATGGAGAAAATAGATGCCATAGAATTGAACCTGCCTAATAACTGATTCGGCAGAATACACTATACATAGATTAGATAGACCAATAGTTATCTACTTCAATATAGCCTTGATAATACCTATCTAATTACATGCTAGTTATATATTATAGAATGAATGAATCATTTTAGATAGAATACAACTTGATCTGAAGACTATTCATAAATACATTCGATATTTCTTATTGCATAAAAGTTTATATCTCTAAACATCCAGGAAATAGTAACTAATACATAAAATACTGTTCTACAATTCATGTTCTAATAATTATGTTTAATCAATGTTCATCTTAATTTAATTCCAATTTACTAAAACAATTTATTAAATGACATCAACAAACCTTCATAAAGTCTTCAAATTTTTTCTGAAGTGTTTCAACATGTTCAAGGTCCTGCCCGTATTCAGTTGAACGAACCACGGTCTCTTTGTCGCGCACCCAAAACATAACTTCATCCACACGTCTCAGAAAATTGACATAATCCACGGTGAGACGCAACAATCGGGATTTTTCCGTAAACATTGACATCAATTTCTCCCACATATCATGCAACTCTTCCAAGCGGTTCTATAGAAAATAAGCCATTCGTGGTTACTGAATATTAGTGAATTACGTGCAATTAAAAATTGAAATAAGGAATAGGGACTTAGTGCTGGACGGCAGTACCAACTAAATGATCGCATCTTATTCTGTGATTTCTGCTAATAAGAAACCTTTGAATAGTGAAAAATCGTAAATAAGAATACATATACATTGAAGCCATTTCTTCATAGCCAAAACAAAATTAAATGAATGTTTATGATCCTTTATAATGGCCCATTCTGTAAAAACGTGCCACAATTTTCTAAAAATTATACAAATATTTTAGGTTTATAAATATGACGAATAACGGCCATTTTCCTACCTAATAAAATTTCAAATCAGAAATCGGCTGCCCTACTGTAGATATAGTCTAGTGGAACGATATTAAATTAAGTATAATGAAACTGGACGTCTACCAGCGGTGCCTAAGTCCACAAGAAGACCTTAAATGGTTTTTCCTGTATTAAATTCCTATCCCTCAAAAATCGATTATCCAACTGGCTTTAAATTTAGGGAACTGACTTCTGTAGATGTTACAAGTAATTAATAAATGGCGTAGTGCAGGAATTTCTTTTAAATATTTTATATTATTATTTTAAAGTTATCTATTTTAAATATATATTATAATAAAAATAACATAAAATATCTTTACAAAATCCAATTTTCATTGAACGTAGAACTACGCCATTTTTTAATTACTTGTAACATCAACAGAAGTCAGTTCCCTAAATTTGAAGCCAGTTGGATAAAATATAAGGGATAGGAATTTAACAAATCCTCTTGAGGACTTAGGCACCGCTGAAACAACAGCAAACATCCAGCTTCATTAAACTAAATTTAATATCTAACTGTGTGGAACCTCGTTCCCGTAGGGTGAACCTCACAGGCTCCCGGACTAATAATAGGTTTCTGTAATAATTTATACATAGTGTGCATACCCAGTCACTAGATTTTAACAGTACCATAAAATAGCCGCTGACTGAAGTCAACTGATCCAACGTTAAATTCTCTATCAACAGTCAGGAATGCTATGAAGATTGGAGCACAGATATACACACTGTCACACCGCAGCGGTGCAGTGACACAAATCTCTTCAGGGTCCACAAAGCGAAAATATGACACAACGTCGAAGAAATGACTTAATATATTTAGCCCCTAACCCTGTTGAAATTTTAATAAGAAATATCCATACTTTACATAATCTATGATTTCAGTTTACAATATTTATTTTTTTATTAATTTTCTTCCTTTTGTAGATACTTCTTGTCGAAGTTCAATGTTTCTTTATTCTTTGATTCCATCGGGTAATTACTTCCGCAGTTATACGCGTATTTGATATTTGTGAAGTTTTGATTTTCTGAGTTTGATTAGTTTATGACACTATAGCTTACCTTAATTATATCTGTGGCATAATGGTTACTTTTAATCATTTCTGCACCAACTTTATCTAAAGATGCCAACGTTTCAGTTTGGGCAGCAACTTCTAATTCAAATGCTTGGTGCTTTTGACGTTTGCTCTAAATATAAAAAAATGCTTTATAAAAATGACAAAACAGTATAAAATACATAAATAAAATATACATGTAAAGCATATTAGTTTAATTAGAGATATTTTGCTTCTGTAGATATAACATTATTTATCAAAATTATGCTATCATTTACACGTTTTAATAATACCTTCGAGTATGTACTTCATATACTAACAATATCATTTTTTAAAGATATGATGATTAAATTTTATAAACCAAGTTTGAACACTTAATATTTATTCTAAAATTGATCATTAAATAGTAATAACTACGAAAGCCGTGTACAAAATATATTAAAGTTGATTATTTTTTAAAGAAATTAAAGCAGAATATAGGTGTTTTTTTATGTACATATATGTATAGCCGGCAACATACTTGGAGTTCCTACATAGGTAAAAACTAATTTCTGGTAACTTAATGCTATTTTCCAAATAACACAACCAAAAAGAATTTTATCGTTGTAGTTAGTCAACTAGAATCAAAGTGAATTATGAGAAAATATCTAGCGAATAACCAAATGGTCTTTCTTTTATTTCTATGTATATACTTGAGACAACGATAAATTGTTTCCGTTTATACTGCACAAACTTGAAGACAGTGATAAGTTTTTCAATAAAACTTAGTAGTATTATATCCCCAAATGATTGCCAAAAATGGAAACTTTGAAAGAAAAGCACCGCATACTGATGGTTACCTCTCGAGTTGTCATATATTCGCATATAATCGTCTTAGAATTGGCAATGACAAAATATAATAACGAAAATCTAAAATATTATTCTTGATGTGCACTCGCTAGATGCAAAAAAGGATTTTCGATTATGATTAACTTTGTAGAAGAAAAAGTCATTTATTATTTCTATTTAGCTAAACTACAAATCTGATAAAACAAATAAATTAATCTTCTATTTTAAAGAATAACTCATTTAGAAATATGATTAGCGATTCCTGTGCAATAAAGAAGTCATAGTGTATAAAAGAAATAAAATAAAATATTACCTACCTGCAGATTGGTGAGATCCTGAAAGTTTTCATTCTGATAAGTCTGTAATTTCTCTATTATCCAGCTTTCTAATTCATCCGCATCACGTTTGAAAAACTGATACCTTGGTTTAGTTACATAAAAAATATGAATAACTGAGGAGAATAGTTTTAAATTACTCATACAATATACATAATTATGAATATACAAAGCATATTTTTTAAAAGAAATGTATGAATTAAATTGGTAAATGGATGATCAAAAATAAACCGTGAAGATATAAAGCCTATACGAGCTAATAAGTCTTGTCAGAGTTTAATTTTTCAAAATCTATCAATTATGTCTTTACACTACTTCGCTTTGTCTTAATTTGTATAAACAAATATTCTCAATTTCACCAAAAGCAAAGGTCCAATCTTAACCATTTTTACATGACTTTAAAAATGAGTTTCTGTACATTCCAATATGGGTATAATTTGCCAAATTTGATACATATTTTCATCATGCGTGATTTAATTTATCCTATTGATAATTTTATCCTATGATAATTTTTTTATTTAGTATTTTCATACTAAAGTACGAGCAAAGTACGACAAAGATTAAAATTTAACCTTCAGGAGTGTTCGAGTATTTGAAATTAAAAAAACAAATGTTAGTTATTATTCGCAACATCTTACCTTGAAATATATGAACCATCGTTATTATTCAATGATTTGTAATATGATAATATTGTTTTAGAACAAGATGGTTTTTAAATTAAAAAATTTAAAAATATAACAAGAAAAATTTATCGAATAAAGTTATAACCTGATTTTCACACATGTTGTACAAGCTAAGCCCTTACTTTGATGCAAGGCCTTTCCAAATAGTTTCCATAGTCTTTGAGCTATATGTCCTTCCGAATGCTATGTAGTTATGTTCCAATAATCCACCCCAATAGGTATATACATTTATGTAACATGTTTTCCTATTATTCATCAAAACAAAACTAAAAACAAATAATCAAACAAACTTTTTTGCTTCTTCAAGTTTTTTGCGACGTTCTTCCGTTGCATCTTTAAAGGCAGCATATCGACCCAAAACTTGTTCTCGTCTTTCTTGAATATCATCAGGAGTCTCAAGAATTTTAATATCTCTTGGAGGGACAATATCTGCCATTATCTAAAATAAAGAATGTGTTATTCATTTTCGAATATTCTAAATAATCACTTTATACTCTATTTAAAAAACCTATTAGGCATATTTATAACAATATTACGCTAGAAAATTGGAAAATTTGTCAAGCAGCGATTTCTTTCTAAAAAGAATAATTTTTACAACGTTTTTCAAAGACTAATGTTATACTACATACACAAATGTTCAAAATGTCGTCCATGCACTTCATAGCAGCAGCTCCTTAACTTAGAAATCCAAGCTTGCGTGGCGTTTTGATGAGTAACTTGTAAGATATCAATCCAAGTTTTTGTCAAGCACGTTTTCAAATCATCAATAGAGTCAATGTCATCGATGCTTCTGAGTCTCTGCTAATAACAAGCTCCAAACACAATAATCCATCCTGGAAATTTTGAGGGCCAATCTTCCGGTGCAATGAAATCAGGAGTAGATTGCCGAAGAAACTGAATTAAATTCCTTGCTGTATGAGCCTTTGCAGCATCCTGCTGCCATGTCTGTGTTTGGTCATCCATTACATTTCTTATATCGCGGAACATCTGAGGAACACATCTCATCACAATAAACTTGTTGGCTTACTGTTTTTTATTCCTGCCTTCAGGACTATGATAATAGCCTTCAAGAAATCGAAGCACCGTTTTGCATACCTTGAAACAGCAGCACATTTTCATACTCCACAAGCAGATCTTCCTCAGGTATGCCCGTTTTTACATGCACTTCACGGTAAATGCGATCATTTTTTCTGTTCAAAGGCGGTCGCAATGAAAACCTTGTTTCATCCGAAAACCATACTCTTTTCCAAGCACACTCTGGTTCAAAGCGGTTAATCAGTACAAGCGACTTATTCATGTGTATTTCCTGGTTTCGATCAGTGAGGAGGTTGCATTTTATTCGACGATAGCATTTCAGGTCATTTTCTTTGAGAATTTCAAATACTGATGAATTTTATTCCAAATTTTAAGTAAATTGAATCAGTCGTTTTTGAGAAAGTTAGAAAAAACATTAGGGGTGGCCACCCCCACCCATAAGTCCGACAAGGGTTAATAGTATCTAGTTAGGACCATACAAACCTAATAACCATATTTAATTTAATTATTGTAAGAATATTTGGAATTATTTCCAAAGAGCTTTTTTGGTCAATTATATTTCATTTATATTGACTAAATAGATAACGTTTTGTACAATTCTTATATAAAGAATATGCATTGTTGGTATAAATGTAATGATTCCATCATCTCTAAAGTTGATTTGGATCTGCCTTTAAATTCAACTAGTGCTCATTTGGCATATTACATTTTGAATAATAACTAGATTATGGTAAGAGTGACTCTGCTGTGTACACATAAAACTGGTTAAAACTCACAGCTAAGGATCCTAAGTCATGCCCCATATTTTTTGTTATTGTTTTGCATTTAACTATTTTACATTTTTCTTTTCTGACTGGATTGTTTTTTGGGGGGATTTTGGATATACAAGATGGTACTTTCAATCACCGAGCTTGACTGGCCATCTTATCATGCTTCAGCTTGGGTATAGAACAAGAAGGGGTGTTGTTTTTATGTTGAAGTCATATTTATATTTCTACACATCTTTTGGTTGGATTACATTCATTACTATGATGTTAGTTAGTACTATCAAAGGCTTGACAGATATTATTTTATATTTTCTTATTTTGAATGTTTTCTGCAGTAAAGATTTTATTCTACATATTAGATTATTAGAAATCCATTCAGATTTTCTCTCTAAAAATATCTTGCACTATAAATTAACAAAAGCAGCAAATATATTTAGTCTAATTTGAAACTTCAAAGTAATGTACCTCATGAACCGTATATCGCATGAACGTGATTTTTGTTGCAATTAGCTTTTAATTATATTTTGTTTTATTATGCCAAATTTCAGTTAAATCGCTAAAATTTCGTTTTGTACTACTATCACTTAATGCTCGTTTCTAGGCGATTTCTAGGGTTTGTTTGTTTGTTTTGTGTGTTGATCATATTACAGCAACTTTCATGAACATTTGAAATCATCTTTGCCACTTTCTCAGGATATAATACGAGAGTTTGCTGAAGATCAAGGTCTCCAAATTCTTTCATTTGTTGATATGTGTCACATTTGCAAGCATGGTCTGGACTGAGTCGTTCAATTGTACAATTTTGCATATGGGATATGTTTTTATTCCATGTCATGCCGGTTGTATGGTAAATTCGTAGTCATGTCAAGATGGTAGCATAGTTTCTTGGTAGGTTGAGATGGTAGTTTACATAATAAAATTTGCAATTCCATGTTGGTGTATATAGTTAGCAATTAAATCTTCTGCTGTTACTTTATGGGCGGGATTATTGTTTCTTCCTTGTATTTGCAAGTTGGTCTGCGTTTTCATTTTCTTTGATTGAGACATGTGCAGGAACCCATTGTATTATTATCTGATTGTCTTCGAATATATTTCCTGCTGTTCTATTAATAATTTGAAGTCAGCGATTTTTTTGGATTTCTTCTTTACAGCTTGAATTGCTGATTATGAGTCAAAAATATGATTCCATACGACACAAGTTTTTTAAGAGCCAAAGCAATAGCTACCAGTTCTCCTGTGAAATTTTAGCAATTTTTTTATGGTGATTCAGATATTTCTTCTTTTCCATTAGCCCATTTCTGGTGATGCTACTATCAGAGGAGCCATCTGTGAAAACCTGAAGTTTCATTTAGTGTCTATTTATTTCTTGTTCACCTAGATATTTAAGTTTTTCTGCTACCATATGTTAAAATTTTTCAGTAGTTCAAGATTTGATTAGGTCGAACTTAGCACAGTAGATTGTTCTGAGTGTGTTTGATGTTGATGCCCATGTGTTTCCTGTTAAGCATCTTAGAAGATTCAGTTTTTTTCTTGCTTTGCAGTTTATATTTCGAATATGTTGGTCAAATTTAAGATTTATTCAAGTTTTATTCCTAGATCAGTTTCGAGTTTTATGTTTTTAATCTTGACATTTGATTTGTTGTGAAGATGGTACATTTGGTTTTGATAGGATTTAGATCTAGTGCCAGGTATTAAGTGTTTTTAGATCTTCTGTTAAATTCTTTCCATCTTTGTCAGATTTTTACCTTTCTGAAGGAGTACATTATCGTCTGTATATGCATATTGTTTGGATTTATTTGGCAATGAAATCTGATATATAGATGAGAAAAAGTCATGAACTTAGTACAGATCCTTGTGGGACTCCTTTGAGTCTATGTTTTTAGATGAGGCATCGTTATATTGAACCCGAAATTATCTATCTGTGAGAAATTGTTTTATCTAACATATGTATATGTAGCTTTACCTTTTATTCCTGTATCATATAATTTAGTAATGAGCTTATTTCGCCAGACTTTGTCAAATGCTGATGCATGTCTACAAATACTCCTATGGCCATCTCTTTGTTTTGTAGAGCATTAATTATTTCTTGGACAAAGCTAAGTAGTTAGTCTACTGGTTGAGTTAATTTAATCTTGTGATATTTCATTAGCTACCAGTACAGTCCATAATATATCATTCTTTCAGCCAACTTGCATGAATGTTTTAATATTGGGATGATTGTTGCCATTTTCCAATCTTTCAGTTTTCCTTTTTTCCATGAGAGATTGATTATTGATAGAAGTCTATTTTTCTATTTGTTATCAAGTTTATAATCATTTGTCAAAATATAATATCTGGTCCAAATGATTTCTTTGGAATAACTTTTCCTATTACATTCTCTAGCTCATACATTTGAAAATAATCTTTAAAGATTTGGTCTTCTAAATTATTTTTATGGTCAATTCTTTCTTTCCTAAGAATTTCCTTGTTTTATTTGCTACTTGTTTGACTTTGTTGAATGTCTGGGTGTTAGTGGATGCATATTAGTGTGCAAGCATTTCATCAGATTGTTTGTCGGTTGCTAAAAAAAACTAAAAAGGATTTTTATACTAGCTTAATATTCGAATCAGCTCCAGTAGAGATAGGAATAGGAGTAAAGCAAGGATGTCTATTATCACCACTACTTTTCTCAATCTATACTGAATGCATAATTAATGAAGCATTCGACAACATCAATGAGGGAATTAAGATAGGTGGCAAGAACTCAACAATATAACTAAAAAATAAATATTAGGATCAACGTAAAGAAGACAAAGGTAATTAGAATATCAAGAATAATAAACGACCCAGCCACCATATTTTCCTAAAAAGTACCTTCTTTGGAGCTCATTTTGGCATTTACTTTAAAAAATGTAATAAAACAAATAGGGATTTCATAATTTCACCAATGTAATATCATGTCCTCTTTATGGCATCTATTTATGATATCAAATCTACCTACTTACTAATGGGCTTATGTATATTTCATTGGACCAAATAAAAATTATTTTTTATTTTTTATTTGTGTCTGATTCATTAAAAGTTTTAGTATTTTAGGGCTTTATTAAATGATATATACTACCTTATACAAAGTTTATATTTCAATTTTCAGTTGATAAAATTACAATTTATCTCAACCAAATGAAATGTATATCAACATGTAATGATTCTGATTATATATTTTTTCATTCTCATTAAATATTAGAATTAAAACAATTATTTTCTATTATTTCTAATTGTTCAGGAGCTGATGGTTGGAGCCACAATCTGCACCTGGTTGTGTGAGAGTAGCCCAGACTGAATTTCTCCATCTTTGTTGACAAGATTTTTAGAGTTTTTCATCTGGTGATTTCCAAGTGAAAAGTCTCCTCTTATTATACAAAACGGCGACGAAATAGCACCAATTTTTGACATATCTACAGAATTATTTTTATATATCATAAAAGCTAAAGTGACTCTCACCACATAGTCAAAACTCTTATGTGGCAAGACTCTCACAACATAGTGTAAATCCTTATGTGGTGAGAGTCTCAACATAATAAAATTATCTATATGGCGAGAGGGATAAACTTCTAATTTTCAGTCAAAATATAGGTAGAATATAACATTGAAAAAATTATATTTCTGTACAGTGCTATTGAAAATCTTTAAATTTGTTAAGGGTTTATTAATTCTGAAACATATAATTTGGTTTAAAACTTGAGCTATATTTCTTTCAAGTGAAATCTTTTTATAATTTCATATTTACACAAATAGCACAAACTTTTGATGTATGTACAGTTATTTTTATATACCATAAAAGGTAAAGTGACTCTTGCCACATAGTCAAAATTCTCAACACATAGTGTAAATCCTTATGTGGCAAGAGTCTCATAGTGTAAATCATTATGTGGCAAGACTCTCAACACATAGTGCCAACCATTTTTATATGTAACTTTATTTTGTTATGAAGATAGAAATAAAAATAAAGGAAATACTACAACCCCCACAAAAAGAAACTTACCCACCTACGAAAACACTCAAGCTTTTAGATATTTGTTTCAAATTCGGATTTCTTTGGATTTGTTGATTAAATTTTGATTGTTTGTAGTTGTTTGGAATTTCCATGTTTGTTGTTTCCAAATTTGAAATAGAAATAGAGTAGTAAGCTTCATGATAATCATTTATCATATATATTCATGACAACTAACATATTTTCATGCCTAAGTTATTTCATGATCAATGTGTTGAAATTCTTTTGTTACATCGAAATGGACAATCAAAACGATCATTTGCAAGACAATACAATGTTTCTAAT